>OMKK01032217.1:0-20716 GCA_900302305.1 Polymixia japonica | reverse complement strand
CACTGCAACATTGCAAGAGAACCCCTGACCTGATGTATTCCACAACGCTGAATTCTGAATCAATCCTGTAATGAGGATGAGATGGTTGTGATGTCGCTGTGATAAGATGGTTGTGATGTCGCTGTGATAAGATGGTTGTGATGTCGTTGTGATGTCGCTTGTGCACCTGACCCCACCCAAGCCACGCCCACTTTCCCCCATCCTTTACTCTTATTTGTAGCATTTTCCATTGTGTTTTATTCTATCCAAGGAATAGAAAAATACACATATTACTAGTATTTTAGCCCTTGGCTCTCTATGCCTAAAGTATTGGGCACCCCTGCTACAGACAGGCACACTATAATAGGTCCTACGCAAGCTAGCGCCTGCCAGGAAAAATATCCCTATAATTACATAGGATCAGATCTTCTAAAAAGCAGGCTTGAAATACACACTGACAAGATAATGTACTGCTTCTAAACTATTTTGTTTATAGTAACCGATGGATCAGTTGGCATGCACTGTGGGGCACTTTTACTTTTCATGTCTGTCTCAGTCTCTCTTTCTCTCTCTTATGTCTTTCTTGCTTTCTGCTCTGCCACACACGGCAAAAGGAAGACACTTCCGAATTTAAAACGTCTCTCTGATCGTTTAAGGATGGAGTGAGACACAATGTGAAAAGAAAGGCAAAGAAAGGGACACAGAAAGGTTATTGAAAAAAGGAACAATGGTGATGGTTCCAGACGGGAGGGTGGGATTCTTTAAAAAACCCATCAGCCTGGATGTTCAATGAGAAAAGAGATTTTCAAATGGGGGGACTAGGGGTGCCGCATGTCTGTGAAAACTAGCAATCAAACGAGAAAGATAATCGTGAAAAAGAGCAAAAAAAACAACAAAAAACGCAAGAAAAATTGAGAGCAAGGAAGCACGAAAAAAGAAAGAAAGAAAGAGAGAAAGAAAGAAAGAAAGAAGGAGAGGCAGACTTTAAGTTTAGACTGTAAGTGGGAACACTTTGAGGAGAGTCCACTAGTCTTGGCTTGGCCCTGCTGAGGCCCTGCTGAGGCCCTGCAGCCCACCGCGGCACCAACACTGGAACAAAAGGATCATTTATTGGAGGAGGAAAGAGGGGGAGGCGGAATAGGGGGATGAAAGGAGGGGGGGAACACTGTACAGAGGCATTTGGGAGCAGTGTGAGTGAAACACTGGCCCCATCTCAACATTCACAGCCAACGTGTAACATTCTCCCCCACACTGCCTCGCTGACGTACTTGTGCTAGCAGGCACAGCCAGAGCCCATGTGGTCCCACTGTGGTGGCTAGCTAACGTAAAGTTTAAAATGCACACAGTTGATGCTGCCTAATGCCAGAAACACAGGCTGTGTTTCCCAATAAAACTGATGTTAACAATCTATGGATGCTCGCTGATGGGGCATTTCCATCAGTGGAATCTATGAAAACCAACTGTGGAGCAAAGCCATGCTATGCTCACCGCAAGATCGCATGATGATTTTTAGCTAATGCTTCTATAAATTCTTCATTAAATCCAACGGTGGAGCCTGGCTACGAAACATTTACCACAAAAGCCCTGGAGGCTTAAAGGTAACACACGCTTCAGTACAAATCATGAAGGAGAAGCAGTGGAAGCTAGTGCCTCTACATAAAAAACAAGGCTAGCAAGGCTGCATTCATCACAACAGCCCCACTGTGGATGGTGAGTAAGACTACTCAGCGTTTTACTGCTGTATATAAATCCACGCCTCCATTTAAATGTTGCTCTATCTACTAAAACTGCAGGTGTCCATTTCTTAACGATGCGATTTAGTGGCTCAAAGAGAATGTTTGTCTATGAGGAAATGCCTCACTCTGGGCCAGTTGAGGCAGTGTCTCCTTTACATGCATACATACTCGTCCCCCACAGCTGGGAAAGTTCCCCCAACAGCTAAAACATACACTGACATCCGGCCTTATTGCTCAGCCCAACCCAAAAAACAATTACAGCACAATTGTCCATATGTCATTAAATAAATAGGAGCCATTCTTAAACTGCAGCACCTACTGGAACTGATCCTGGAATGGGCCCAGGAACAAACCTGGGTCTCAGGATGAAAATTACCTCTATCCACCACATCTATGAAAAATTCTACAGGAACACTGAGTTGATGCTAGGCCATTTTGAGCTCCATCAACATTTCATATTTCAAAGTTTTAGGGCATGGTTAAAAAGTCTATGTGCTAGTCAACAGAAGGAGCCTAGGTCTGTCCGTGCTTACACAATACTCAGGATACCCAAAAACGATCAATGCTCATTACAAAGATATCGATATTCATTGATATTCCGATAAGATGTCTAGGCTCTAACAACCTAAGAAAATCACTTCAGATGGAAATAGTGCATATGCCTTCAGAACTAGAGAGCCCCAGACAGGGAAATGTGCCAAATATATCTCATACTGTGGACAAGCACAGACATTCATACAAATTAGAATGGTGTCTGCATGCTAATCTGGCGCCAGGTGGGTTTAAATAAATGCATAGGTGGAAAGCGCTGCTCAGCTCCATTGGATTATGTTAAAGGCTATTCTTTTCCATCTGAATAATGCGACAGAGCACAAGTGGGACAATGGGGGAGAGAGGGGAAAAAAATGACTCTCACCTGTGCCCTCCTTGCTTCCGTTCTGATGCGTCCGCAGCTCCTCTGACTTGTAGAAGTCGATGCTGGCGTACGTGTTGAGGCTTGAGCCACTGCTGCTGACTCCCGCTCCCACTCCTGCTACCCCAGAGCCCCCACCTAGCACGGAGAAGAGACGGGAGGGGGGTGCCTGGCCACCTGAGGGCCCATCCAGGCCCGGATGGGGACTCTCCTTGTTGACCAAGTCCAAGTCTATGTAGTTGAGGCCTTGCTCTGCAGACAAAGCCTGGGCGGCGGGGAGGGACTGCTGCCCAGTGAGGATGAACTGAGAGGGGGAATCAGTTACAGCGCCGTTCCCCCACAGCATTCCATCAAAGCCCAGTCGGCGGGCCATGGCTTGGGCGTGTTCTGGGAAGAGGGAGGCAGTAGAGGTGGAGGAGGAAGAGGATGATGTGGGGAGGGAGGGAGAGGCCAAGAAAGTTTCTGAGCAGTGTCGTCTGCGTCCTTGGGGGTCAGCGCGGATGACTTTAGCCCCGTGGTCTGGGTTGGGACCCGGTTTGGCGAGGGGGAAGTCTAATCCCAGTGACAGTCCAGGAACAGGGGGATCTGTCCTGGTGGGGGAAGGGGCTTTGGGGGAGACATTGGATGAAGACCTCGGGACGGTGTTGCTATTCAAGCTGAAGGCCATCTCTGTGTAGTCTCCGCAGGACGTTGGAGACTCGGACTCACTCACTGATGGGACGCTCTCCCTGCTTTTCCTACATTCTGCTTCAGCCACCTCTGCCCCCTCTTCTCTGGGGACGGCCATGCCCTCATCAAGGGCCTTGGGGGCATGGGCCAGGGTTGGAGGAGTAGGAGGGGTGTGGAAGGAGGGGAACCCTAGCGGAGTGAGGGAGAGAGGCGAGGGGGAAGGAGAGGGGCCCAGGTCCATGTTGACATACTCTGAGGCAGCTGGAGGGGTGATGGGGGCAGAGGGGCTCCGGGAGAGGGGGAGGAAGCTCCCTAAGCAAGACGTGGGCCTGTGTGGGGGTTGCTGACTGTTGGAGCCATGTGGCAGAGACATGCCATGCCTGAGTCCCCTGCCACGACCTCCTCCTAATGCAGCCTGGCTGCACTTCTCCCCCTTGAACTCAATGCTGACATACTCCCCGGGGCTCTTAGGTTCTGGGGGGAGGGGATTCTCACGGACCCTTGGGAGGGTGTTAGCTTTGGAAACATCCACAAACAGGCTCACTGGTCTGCTTCTAGTGTGGCTACCCTGCTTGGACACCCCGCCAGAGCCTCGCCTCTGCTGTAGCGCACTCCCGTCTTTGGAGTTAGCTCCCATAACAGTGGCGCTCCCTCCCTGGGCAGCCCGCTCTTCACTCTCTCCCAGGCTCTCACTGCTGGCTGAACTGGAGGAGTAGGAGGAGGAGGAGAGGGACAGGTGGCGTCCCACTGCTGAACCTCCTGCCATCGGTGGTTCCGGCCGTCCTCCCACGGTCCTCCCTCCACCCATTCCCCTCCCATTGGGCCTTCGGCCTCGCCCAGGTCCCTCTTCGAAGTGCCCTGCAGAGGGGTTATGTTTATAGGAGCGGGGCAGGGAGTAGTAAGAGTACACCATCTTGGGGGCCTGTTGCTGGGCGTGAGGGTCTGACTGACCTGGGTGCTCGGGGGGAGGGGGGCTACCGTTGGCTGACCGGGCGCTGATTGGCGACATGTTCATGTAGTCACTGCCTGCTCTGCTGTCTGCACTGCCGCTACCCACCCAGGCCCCTCCAGAGAGACTGCCGCGCTGGTCGGGGGAGCAACTGCTGTTGGGGGACATCATCATGTAGCCATCGGAGCCCGGCGGGGGGCGGATCTGCTGTGGGGGGGACACGCTGTTGTTGGGTGTCATGGCCATGTAGTCATCAGCCGGTTTGGAGTCTGAGTCTGGGACGGATACAGCCAGTGAGTGGGAGAGGGAAATCGGTGGCTGGGTGACTCCGGGCAGCATGGACATGTAACCGTTATCCACCCCTAGGTCAACGCTACCACCTCCTCCTCCACTCCCACCCCCTTCACCTTTGAACTCCCCCGCCACGTCCAGGTACCCACCTCCTCCTCCTACCGACCCACTACCCATGCCGGAGTCTCTCTGTGTGGAGGAGGAAGTGGAAGAGGTGAAGGACTCGCGGCTGGTGCTCCGTGACATGATGGCGTAGTCAGCCGAGTCTTCGTCTGTCGGCTCTTCACCTCTCCGTGGCCGAGGGGCCAGCCTCTCCAGGGCCATGGGAGGTAGGGAAGCCCTCTTGCTCAGCAGCCTCCGCTCAGCTTCACATTCCCGGCTGGAAGAGCGGCGCAGCACCCTTCTGGTCTGGGGCTGGGAGCCGCAAGCAGTTCCCTGGGCTGGCATGGAGCTGGGTGTGGAGCTTCCTTCAATACTGCTGCCCCCACCACGTTGGCCCATTAGGATATAATTTGCCCCCTCCTCACCAAGGAACTGGCCACCCACACTGCCCACAGAGCCTCCAGTCAGGCTAGGTGAAGGTAGGAGGGAGTGCTCCCCAGGGCTGGAACCGTACTCATCCGAAGAGCCATAGTCGCTGGGTGAGCCTGAGACGGAGGCACGATGGGAGGGCAAACGACTATAAGAGCCAGACCCAGCCCCGGCACCAGCAGAGGCCCCCACCCCTCCAAACTCAGAGCCATGCCCAGAGCTGGAGGAGAGGCTTGGGGCTGGAGAGGGTGTCGGGGTGGAGATGGAGCGCATCAGGCCCAGGGGGGTTTTAGCAGCTGGGGTGGAGGCCGAGCGAGCCGACTTTGACCTGAGGATGGGTGTGGTGGAGCAGGAGCCATTGGCAGAGGGACTGGAGCCCGGCCCTGGGAGCGGAGTCATTCCTCCCACCCCTTCCTCTCCCTTTCCCCCATCGCTGGCTGTGCGAGACCTCGGAAAGCTGTGCCGAGGTGTGGGCGATGCATTGGTGCTGTTGCCCCCTCCTCCTCCGTTTGTCCCTCCAGGGGGCTCGGTGCGGGGCCGACGGGTGAAGCCCACCTGGCTGGGGGGTGGGTTGGGGTGGTGGCGGCGTGAGGGAACACTGATGGGATTGGAGGCGGTGGCACCCCCTCCAGGCCCGGAGTTGGACTGTGACTTGCTGCGCTGCCGGAACTCTTCGCTCAGGGCCTTCATGGCCTCCAGCAGGGTCTCGTGCATGTTCTGGGCCACCACCGAATCATCCACCTGGGGAAACAGCACAAAATAGAGCACATCTCAAACAAGAGACTCAATCTTGACCCCAATCTTTTCATGCACAGCACGTTCCAACACTCTCATAGTCAACACTCTCAATTGTCACTTCCAAGTTGAAATTGAAACCCCTTCAGGTTGGCAAAACTCTATTTTGTATCCACTACCCATTGATGGAAGCCAGTAAATATACCTCTAACCAGAAAGTAACAGAGAGTCCAGACTCACCTGCATCCAGAACTCGCCTGGTCCTGTCACGGCAGAGCGGCCCACCTCCACGAAGAAGAAGTTCTCAGAGTGCCCACAGCGGCGCACGTTCATCAGCTGTAACACGACGGCAGCGGCGTCCGAGTTGAGCTTGACAAAGTTGACTGTCTTGTCGGTCAGGCAAAGGCGATAGATGCCCACCAGGTTCTTGGCCTGGCCCAGGCCCTTGGGCCACACCTTCACCTGCCACACCTCCTTGAAGGCCGGTCCCGGGTTGGGCACCCCGTAGTCCCCTGACGCCCCGCTGTCAGTGGGGGTCTTGCCTGGAAGGGTTAAGGTGGGGTTGTAGGATAGTAGAGAGAGAAGGCAGGAAACAGGTAGGAGGGAAGAAAAAGAAAGAGTGTTTATTAAAGTGGGCAAAGAGGGATGTTTATGAATAAGGGAGGGAGGTAAATCACTGTTCCAACAAAGGGACCGACACGACCGTCATGCGTCTGCGACCAAAGGGAATGCCAGGTGAGAGCCACTATTTACCTGTTCACCAAGAGCAAGGGGCCTGTGTTATGTAAGCTGTGCTGATATTGGGCTTTTCAAAGATTTGTCAACCAGATCTGTATTCCCGCTGAGCATGCAGCAGCATGTGAGACCGGCTCGCTACACCTGCATGTTCCAACTCGGGGTCCCACTTGTCAGCCACACACAGACCCGCACACACACACACACCTGTATGGAAAATGAAAATGTTGAGAACTAAACCACGACGAAAGAATGATGACTGTCAAAGAAAATGGAGAACCTATGGTGCAACGGTGGAAAAACAAAAGGTAACTAACTGCCAAAAAAGGATTGAAGAAAACAAAATGTTAACACATCCACTTCCAATGTGCATAGCTCAATCAACATTACTGAATATGAACTAATTACAACCATAGCTAGCAACCAATGAGCCAACACTCTAATCTATGATGTAATCTAGGGCCATTTTCTGAAGCTGCTCTGCTAACAATAAATGGGTGACTTTGTGAATAAACATTAAGAAATATTAAATGTTTATTAAGGGACCAAAAATCAGTATAGGTGGTGCAGGTCAACTCACCCTTTGCATGTTTGGTTCATTATTCAGACAGTAGGAAAGTTGGATGGGTCTGAACAGGAAAACTATCAATTCACGACAGAATCGCTCAACTTGATGACAGGGCGCCCTGTATGACTACACTCACCTGTCCTCGTGGGAACAATAACGTTCTTTGTGTAATAACAGTGACCGTGAACACCTTGATTACTCTCTGATCTCACTCACTCTTGATGTGGTTGATACTTTGACAAGTAACTGAATCACCCTCCAATGAGGCTAACAGGTCAGATATTCGTGAAACTTGTGTGGCATTCTGGCTTAGGCTCTGCATAACAACTTCTTTATAATCACGGTGAATACCCGCCCGCAGTATTCCTTCCGCGTACAGTACATGCGTGTCGGTGTGTGTTCCTTCTATGTCTCTCATGCCTCCGCTGCAAAGCCTACAATCACAACCATATGCAGACGAGAACCCACAGCACGCACAATGGACGACATGCTAGCTGAGCTGAGCTTATGACTAACTTTTCCCCAAAACACTCTTCGCAAAATGTTGAGCGGCGGTTGCAAAAGTGGGGGAAGTCTGACTAAAAGTCTGCCTTCTTAGAGCTAGCTTCCCTAAATTGGAGGATCAACCGCTACTTAGAGCAGAACTAGAATAGCTGTTGTGTTGGAAATATATGGAGGGAGGTTTGGGGCCGATGGGCTGAGCGAAAAGGCACTTCCCCCTATATTAGATGACTCATTCAAGGCCACGCATGACTATTTCATGTACTGCTCTGTTTGTGCACCACTGGCCATGTTCAAGAGGTCCCATTTGCCGGCTCGATTTAGATTTACTACAGGAAGAGATGGATTTGAGATTTAACAGTGGGCACCAAGGGAGCGAGGGACTACGGTCACAACAGAGCGAGAGAGAGAGAGAGAGAGAGAAAAACATCCAAGAGCGAAAGCTGGGAGAGAGCAAGGCCCTAGTGAAAGGATCACATGGGGGAAACGAGGAGAAAGATTCATATGAGACTTCTGATATTGAATGAGCAGTCAGATTATATGTTAATTCTGTTTTTCAACCCTCTTTTGCAGCCAGTTAACCTAAATGATATCTCCCAAACTGGGAGTGCCACAGTGTACTCTATTCCGCCAAGTGTCTCTTTCGTTTTGAAGAGCTCATTAACTAGCCTTGAAGAGAGCACAAGTGTGTTGTTTATGAGTACAGCACATCCTTAAAACATCCTTACACACTTCAGCCCTCAACAGCACTACACACACACACACACACACACTCTTTTGATCTCAGTGACACTAAGGCTGCAGACACAGATCTACAACTTTCAAAAGCAGTGAAAGCCCTTTAAGAGGTTTTCCCAGCGTCATAGAGACCTATTTCCACCTCGCAAACATCATAGAACCTTTCAGTTGTTACATAAGACCGGGTTTGATATTGTACGGGGTCAGTATGAATTATATATGGTCACTGGCTTTCCTCCACGGCACCTTCGTGGCAGCATCAGAAAGCGGTACACTTTTCCTTCGCACGATGAGGTTAGCACACGGTCAGCTTCCATGCAGCGATAACGTACCAGCGTGATGGCACCAGAACACTACTTAAAGAGCTCTCAGAAAAATATAACACACACAGACATTTTTGACTCCCCTTAGCAGGCAATAAATCTGAGGGCTGAGGAGGATTAGCACGAGAAAAATACAGCAAAATACACCTGGAGGTAATGAAGCGTCTATGTAAGACAGCTGGTTGAGTACAGGTGATGTGTGTGGAACAACCTTTGGAAGACCTTGATGCAATCTTCAGCAAATGTACAAAATAATAAAAATTTAAAATAAATAGAAAATAAGATATACCTTATCAAAACAGACAAAGCATTTTACAAGATAAATAAAAAATGTAAGAAAAAAAAAAAATTAACATGTAAATAATAAATAAGAAAAAAAAACAAAAAAACCCAAAGGGCAAAAAAACCCCGTCCATGATTCATGAAGCGCTGCATTCTGGGTGACACTATTCATTCCTATGTTACATTACAGTATTTCATTTTAGAGCAAACAGCTCTAGAAACAGAGAAGAACTTACACTGCACCAGCTGTTTACTTCACATTCGCCATAACCACACATGAACCTACAGCAACTTACATTTGTACATGTGGCTAGTGAATGGCAACCGCCCTGCCAACACTACGGTCTATTCATACAGTTATATTTTCTGTGCTCCAGCTACCTCCCTCGAGATGAATAATAAGCGCTAAGCTAACCTCGTTCCTTTATGTACGGGAATATTAGATTTGAGTAGGAGTTGAGCTTGTGCTTGCTTTGTGGCAGTGCAGTGTTCCCCTGGCCTTCTTATTGCCGTCACTCTTAAAGCTGGACGTGTGTGTGTGTGTGTAGGGGCGTAGGGAGGGGGTAACAGGGCGATATTTACTCCTGGGGCCCCAGCTGCCTGTTGCAATATTGACAAGCTCTTCCTTTCGTGACCTGCTGATTATTGTTATCTTGTTATCACATGTATAGTGCTGAGGAAGTGGGTCTGCCATAGGTGGTGCTGGGCTACAGTGTGGACTGTTTAGTCTCACGAGGACGTTGTTAGTCGGGACTGTTGTCAGTGAAGAAATGTGGCCATGGGAGGGAAATTAAGTGCCTATGTGTGATGATTTGCGTTGGTTATACTACCAGGATGTTATGCTACCACTGAAACAGCACAAAAGTTAGCGGGCCAATATCTCCTAGCGTCTTTGCGATTTTTAAGTTACGGTAGCGCGATAAAACCTGATAAATTTCCATGATACAGTAAATATCTGGCCACCGTTTTTTCCAGATGTCCCTAGCCAGAACAAAATAAATGCACAAACCTGAACAATTGGAATTTATAGCAACTTTCAAAAATAAAACCCCTCCTCTTAGTTAGCTTAATGCAGCCTGTAAATCAGGGAGAGCTACTCTGGCAGTGAAACGGCTGGCTCTCACTGGATTCTGTTTCAAGACTGTGACCTCATTGCCCCAGCATGCCGCACCAGGAACCGCTCTATAATATTCCTCTACACCGCAGAGAACAGGCTGGACTTCTGAGGCCTAAAAAGCCATTATTTACCCCAGTCTCAGCTATCCTACCCCCAATACCAACCCCCCTTGCCATACCAGGTTACCCGTGTGGGTAGATATGACACAGCTGTCTATCTGTGTCTCTGTATGTGTATGTGTGTGTGTGTGTGTGTGTGTGTGTGTGTGTGTGTGTGTATGTGTGTGTGAGGGAGACTAAGCTGCCCAGCGCCAGTAAAACAGTTGGTCTAACCTCAAAAACTCTCTGGCTGCGTAACCGTTTCTCTGCCTTTTTGCAACTCCTCCATTCCATATCATTCTATCCATCTCTCCCTCCGCTAATCCCCCTATTTGGGCCCACAGCGAGAGACACAACGCTTCCACAACACCGGCATCTGCCTGAGGTTAATTTCACATGTGTTTCTTGTTACCCAGAAGTGCACGCGAGCGTGCAAACACACGCAAAATGATCAGTGACGTGTTGAAGTTTCGCTGTCCCTCGATGAGACACATGAAAGTGGCTGTGAAAGTTAGTTGAAGCGCTGGTCTCTCCCAAAAGCAACTCAGCGACTCACAGCGAGTCGGCAGCCATCTTGGATGTTGGTTGGCCAAGCCCTGAGGTAGTAAACAGGCTGACTAGAGCCGTGTTCGAAATCGGATAATATCTACACTACTCATACTAAGTTTGACATTGATTGAGTATGTAGTCTGTTTCAGTTGCATAGTATATTGATTCTGTGTATGCGAGGAGTGTCTGGATGTATACTAGATTCATTTCAGTAATACGACTCGTATAACATCAAACGTGGTTAAAACAGTGTCTTCAGAATAAATATATAGCTGATGAAAATGCTGTATTGCTAGGTTGTTAGTCTGTTTGAGGCAATTTAACATAGAGATTACATTTATGGTAGTTCAGGGTTGTGAACAACTATAGTGTTAGAATAAGTATAGATTAATAGCCAGATTTTACAAGAATAACTGTGCGTTTTCTTTTATCTAGGGATGTTAAGGTGCACCTCGTGAGGACTTTCACAGCCCCTCGCCTGGATCTCCCTACTGCCCCCAGGGAGAAACAATAATTATCATACGATCATGTGAAGATTACTATTACTTATTTATTTACACAGAATCAAAAATATAAATCTAATATATCTGTATATTTGTTTGTCAAATTAAAGTGTATTCACATCATGTAGCGATGTCTTTTCATCGCTTCATGAAAGTGTTATATTTTTTGAAATATGTTTGAGACATGAAATTATTAAGTAATTAATAGCATTTAAGTTAAATATGAGGTAAATAGGTAAATATTCAGCCATAACAGTGCATGTAAATCTTTGTCACAACAAAGCCACACATGAATACCAACAGTCAAAACAAGGACGTTAGCGTCAAACATCAAGCTATCATCAAAACTGCACAAGACAGACATGTCTGGCAAGTGTTTTTTAATTACACGTATCTACCAGCATATGTCATTGCAGGATGAGCTGAACGTTTCTAAAAAATTACATGTTTTGGGTGATTTGGGGATCTGTTTTTGGAACTGCGGATTGCCTCAACTCAGACTGTACTCTATAATGAAACAACTGATAAAGGTTTGGTCAGAGAAAAAGCTAGAGAAATAAGGTCCAGGTCAAAAATGGCCTGAATTATCCTTTAATATTAGACCAGAACAGAAGGCCTACTCAGTCTGAGCAAAGAATCACAATTAAATTCTTAAGGTAAAGAGTTTCTTTCTAAAATGATACAGCTACGATTTGAAAACAATAACAGTTATACTTATAAAATCACTCCTGGCATTAAAGCAAACCACACAATGGGTTACTTTTAAAGTTAAGAGTAATTTTAGGACCTGTACTTAAGAGTTTAGGTTAGGGTTCCATTTTTAAGGACATTATCCTCTGTGGTTTTAAAAAAAATGTACAGATGAGTTTCAAGTAGCAACATTTTTCCCAAATGGATAGAAAATGTTTTGGAAAGAACCCTTCTGTGTATCCTATCCATCTTCCCTGAGGCTGACCAGGGAATTAGCATAACCCGAGTTTCAAATGCCAGCCCTCTACCTTATGCCAGTAATGGTGATAAATTCTAACTCAATTGTTATGAACCTGCCGACCTCCACTACGACGGGTTGACTGATGGTTAATGGGCAAATATTAACGAATAGTGATCAATACAGCCGGCTATAAAAGGTTACTATGCATTAAAGCCCAAGGCTCTAACATGCTCAACATATGGGCATTCATTGACTGGATGGATAGTGTTTCCTCTGGCATTGCCTTTCTGTCCATCAAACACAAGCGCTTTATTGATGGGCTACTCTGGCTGCGGTCCAACCTCACTGTACACAAGACTGCCTGAGGCGAGTTTCAGGTATGTCCAAGATAGTGTATGAATTGATGTATTACTGTTACTATGGTGGTGGGAGCCAGTGGAACTAGAGCTGCTAGAACAAGCCATAGCTGGCTGTGTCAAGGCCTGGCTGTTTAGCCCGTCGTGTTAAATGAAATTACAGGGTGTTAACGTGTGCAAACTATTTATGCCGAGTAAATGACCCTGCGGCTGCAGTTGAAGGTGGAGCATAGCCTGATGCAGCTCACTGCTCTTCACCCTAGATCTAGGTGCTAAAATAGCGCTAGGCTTGCTCCAGTCCAGAGGGAAGAAAAAAAGAGTAGACAATGAGGCAAAAATGAGGGCAGGTGGCTATTGGCATGTTAAGGTTATCACTTTTTGAGTTCAGCGTGATGGCCTAGTGGATAGGGAGGCTGTCCTTCAACCGAAAGCATGTGGCTGAAAGTCCTCGTGTTGCTTAAGCATCGGCACTGCTGAAGTGTCCTTGAGCAAGACAGTGAATCCCTACCAGCTGCTGGGGTGCTGCTGCACTGTAAGCAGGCCCTGGCCTCTGACCTCTGTGTGAAATGGGTCAAGCAAAGAGGGAATTTCTTTGAGGCTCAATACTATCACGTCACTTTTATCAACCAGAATGTCAAAAAGAGTGGCCAGATTTGTCAAAAGCCCCCCCCAGCTAATGCATCACACCCCGGTTTTTCTGGCTTCCTGTGATGACACTGTCCACTCCTCCTTTTTACCCCCTTTGACTTCGTTAACACACAGGCTGGACCGCCCCCGCCAGGGGCTGACCCCGAGACAGTAATTACCGGCTAATTAGGGAGATGAGCAGTGCTTAAGCAGGGTTTAATGTTTAATCGCCTGGCTCGGTTGGTTGGCGACCAGCAAGATCCAGATCTCACTGGCCAGAGCAGAAGGCCAAATAACACTACTGGATAAAAAGAATAAAGCACCGCAGACACTTGAACAACATGGTAGTCCAGGGATTCTTCCTCATCTACAATCTGATGCCTTAAATCAGGCCAGAACTGTTGAATCTGAATCAGAGACAACCCTGTTAACTTAAGACGTATAAGTTCTTGTCTGCTTGTGGGCTGTCATTTTATTTTGCTACTGTAGATGTGAATTTATCTTCATCTGCCTGTGTGGTTTATTACTATGTGTATGTGTGTTTGGCTGAGTGTATGTGTGTATATGTGTGTGTGTGTGTGTGTGTGTGTGTGTGTCTAGACCTGACTTGGCATTGTTCTGTTGTTTAGGCCCTATTTCATTGCTGGCTCCAAAGTTTGACACAGGCATATTGTTTTATGAGGGTCAACAGTTCCTGAGTGCAGTGCTTAAGCTGTGGGACTGCTTGCCTGGCAAACGACAGTGGGCCGTGCCTCCGCCCCTTTCGTCGAGGTTAAGCCTTTACACACTCAACTGACTCCTAATAGTTGAGCAAATAGCTACCCTGAAGCTCCATACTGTACTCGCTGCCCAAAAGGGCCTAACCAGACTCAGCTGAATAAATAACTCAGATCTTAATATCACCCTGCACGGCAGCTGGCCTGTGTTTGTGTAATTACCGCTGGCTTGGAGGGGAGGCTGCATGATATTGGACAGTTCCTGGGTTGCTTTAGGTGAAGTTCCCAGGCCCTGAGTTCAGTACATGGACCGAAACTTGATTTAAAACTACATACGGCAGCACGGACAACCACGGCACTGTTTGTTATGCTTTCATTGTATATGCGTGTGTGTGTGTGTGAGTGAGCATGTGTCTCTGTATGCAATGAACCCGTTTGCTATACTACCAGCTAAGGAGCCTCTCGCTGTCTCAACTCAATGTACAGCAATGACACGCTGTGACATGCTAAGAACTTCACCCCTGTCCCAACTAAGACTTGAAACAGGCGGTATATGAGCGACTGCATTATGTAGGCTACATAGGTATCAAATTGAGGGAGTGGTCCATAGGAAACTATGTGTTGCTATGCAGCATCTCTTACATGCTGTTATCCCCCACGCCTTTGCCATGTCTGCAGGGTGAGAATTCTTCTGTCTCCCTAAATGTACAAGCGCTGGAGCATCATGTTACCCCAAAGACTTTTATTTCACTGGGTGAAACCCTCCAAGCCGGACCCTCATACAGAGCTGCCCGATTAATCGTGTAGAATTGGCTATCATGAATTTTAGTTTGTACAATTGATAATCGGAGAATTCGGCAGTATGTAAATGTTTACTCGCACATAAAACGATACTGTAAATGCCTACAATGTGATTTCAAAAAATAGTTTTATCCCACTCACTGAGTTCCAAAATAGTCAAGCTGTTGTTTTAAGATCCCAAAATTGTCATTAATAAACAAATTGTATCATAGTGTCTAACTAAATCGTTGAGAATATCACTTTAGCCATAATCATGCAGCCCTACCCTATTATTTCTACAGGGACATTTAGTAAAAGAAGTAAGAGCTTGACCTTTCCTTTAATTTGTATGTATTTGTATGTATGTAGATGTGTATATGTACATAGCCTCCAGAGTCAGACACACCCTCTACTGTCCTCGCCTACAGATTAGTATGGAGATTGGTATTCTGATGGCAGTGGAACACTGGGGGGTTCAATCAACATACATACACATATGACTTTAAATTGTGTAGCTGCACCACAAGGCTATTACAGACTGGAATTCTGGCTGTACAGTGTCTGTGTGTGTGTGTGTGTGTGTGTGTGTGCACGCTGCAAGCGCACACGTTGGAGTTGAATCCGCGCAGACAGGGGCTAGAAGCAACGGGTGGCCACAAGTCTCCTCTTACAAAACTCGCACTGAAAAATATGACTATGGACAATAACATTTGTGTCCGTTTGTGTGCATGTCTGTGTGTACGCCCGTGTGCAGATTTTGCTTCACTTCAGCGGACAAGCATAAACCGAAAGACTCCAAATTGTATAGGTGCTGGGGCACACACCGCACAAACAAATGCACACTAGCGTTCGGAGGCAACATAGTAGTCACAGTCCTGTCATTGTCAGAGAATTTGATTTACATCAGTAACCCGACACAGAACCAACAAAGAAGGGCGACAGACAGGCAGACTTCAAATGACGTAGCAATGTTCCAATTCAATAACATTACAAACCAACCTGTAATTCTAAAGACAATTGATGGCAGTGAGGGCAAAGACAGATGTCAAAATGTTTGGGCTATGTGGCTGTTTATTTGGTCAGCCCGGACGACTGGTTTATTGCTGACAACTGGAGACCCCTGTTCCCTCTCATCCCCCCACTTCTGACCGCCTGGAACCACAGCCCATAACTGTCTCCAGCCAGGCTATTCTATACAGCGCTCATGTTCTTCAAGCTAAACGGAAAATCATCCTGAACGTTACACACAGATGCAGGGGAGCTGCAGAATGAATCGCGCATAATCATATATTAAATTACATAGCGCTTTTAGTTTCCACAGTATATAACTGTAGAATATTATATCCGCAAAACGACAGAAGTGAAGTAAAATAATGTTCTTCCTCAGATCATGAAGACTAATAATTGTGATTAATAATCATTACCACAATATCTATCAAAAGATTGCTTTTGTGCAGCCCTTATACAGGTAGTGTTGTTGTCATAGTATCTGCTCTGCTAAGGCATTTCTTCTGACATGTCTGCCTGTTTACCTGTCTCTCTTCAGTCTAGCCATCACAAAAACTAATCCAAACCAATACTAATGCAGAATGGAGTGTGTGCTATCCTTACAAATACTCACACACACCCAGACACACACACACACACACACACACACACACACAAAGGGGGCCAGTTGTGTTGTAGCTGTTCAACGGGACAGTCGTCATACTAACTCCAAATGTATGGGGTTCTAGAATGTTCCCCCAGAAGACATATTACCAGCCTACCACCTTTTGACTTGAAGAACTGTGTTGACCTGTATTCCACTCTGAAAAGAAATGTCATTGTTGTTATAGGAGAAAAATGGAAACATTGAATACATTGATATGAGTGCAATCCTTCTCTCTGCTCCCGGATGTGTTATTTAAGTGCCGCCCAGCCGATAATCAGCTCATTTATGTAACAGAGTAGCAGGTCATAAGTGAGAAGCACCTTGAACCCATATCTTCGTTTGCCTAGATTGCGTCATGTGACCCATTTTCCTCTAGACTGGCCTATGGAAGAGAGGAAAGGCTGTTAACAGGTGATTTGGAGCTGCTGTGCTCACCACTATTGGCTCTGACAGCTGTGTTTGCACAGCGTCTGATAGATACCGTTTGAGACATCTACGTGGAGTGATTCTCGGGCTGAAGCAGTTTATGAGCCAGCCATCATAACAGTAGATGGTTAATTAGAGATAGGCTAAAATGCTGGCTCATAAATAGTGAATCTAGAATATCAATGCAGAAATGAAACATGATTGCTTTTGTGACTGTCAGTTTGGAACAGTCTCTCCTCTTTGGGATCAATGCCTGGATGAATATTGCCATGTCAGCACAAAAGAAGAACACTGAAAGTAAACAGAAGGCAGGGTGTGTTTGAGCAATGCCCCAAGTTTACTTGGGAAAGAAAGGGGAAGACGCTTACACACTGGCTCCAATTGAGACTCAGGACAAGTAGGCGTAGGCCCACAGTTAAAAAACCTAGTTTTCCTGCTCTGAGAAAACCACCAGTCTTGGGGACATCTGGGAACAAATATCTGGGCTGACACAAGTATGATAACGAGTGCTATCGGGGTGGCGGCGATGATAAGGATCTGTAGAAAAGGCATTTAGCGTTTAGTCACGTTATAGGCCATTTGTAAACAACGTGTGCATTATAACAGTGGTAGTAGCAGCGCTGTTATGACATGCTCCTCAAAATGTAAAAAAAAAAAAAAAAAATGTCACACAGCATGAAACCATGGGAATTTGGATATCAGTGCGCGCCGCTACACGGGGACTGCATAAAGAGTGTAATCACACCGCAGACAGCAAGCTATGTAAACTTGATTACCCGTGGCAAACTATAACTGCTTTTAAATTAACCCCCCACCACATTATTATTAAAAAAAAAAAAAAACGCTGGAATGAAGACATGTCCCGATACGCAGGCACTTTTGGTGCAGGCAGCGCTGCATTGCCACGTTTTCTCTCTTCAGCCCCATACGGGATTAAATGCGTGCAGCTAGGTTGTTGTTTTTTTGTTTGTTGTTTTTTTGCTTACTTTTACACTGCAGGTCCACCATGGCCTGGTACCACTCGTCCTGGTCCGCCTCGTTTTCCGCCGCGATGGCGAAACTCTCCGCCCGGGTGTAGAGCACGATCATGTGCTTGTTCTTGGAGTCGGCCCGCTTGTTGATGTTGAAGCACGTCTCCAGCGCCAGGACTTTCTTGGGGACGGGAGCCTTGCCGCGGTATTTCTTCTCGCTCTCGTAGTACTCCAGCCGGGCCGGGCCGCGCTCGGAGGCCGTCCGGAGCACGAAGTAGCGCCGGTGCATGGACTTCTGCTTGCGGAGGTAGCCGCTCTTCCGGACGTCCTCGCAGCTCTGGTGGTCGCTCGGTTGGTTCTCCATGTGTCCCCGCTTGTCGCTATCTCTTTTTTCTCCCCCCGCTACCCCGACGACAACAACAAAAAATAAAAAAACGTAAACGGAGAGATGGGGGGGGGGGTTATTTATTTATTTTTTTTGCTAAAAAAAAAAAAAAAAAAAAAACGCAGCGTGCGATTTTTGAATATTTTCGTCAAGTTTTTCAGCGAGGTAATTTAAACATCGTCGGGTTCCGTTCCCCTCCCTCCCGTCAACGCGTGCATGTGAGGGAGAGAGGTCGACTTCAACGCTTCAAATATAAAATGAGCAAGTAGTAGTAGTAGTAGTAGTAGTAGTAGTAGTAGCGGTAGTAGTAGCGGTAGTAGTAGCGGTAGTAGTAGTGGCTGATGTTAGTTTTCTTCTCTTCGTCCCGCTGTGGCTTTTGTAGGACAGACCGCGGCTCCACGCGTTTCCCCGAGCCGCACACGGACGAGCACATGCGGCGTCGTCGGCAGCGGAGCTCCCCCTACTACTACTCTCTCGAAAGACTGGCTGAGTAGTTTAATCCCATTTACTCGACATCCCATAGTACAGCGAGTACAGACTTCGCTGCTGCAACTGCCGTCTGTCCCCCCCCCCACCACCACCCCCACCCCCCTTCTCTTCTCTGGCTGTAGTGGAGCGGCTACCGTGGAGGAACTGTCAATCACCGCTGGTACTAGTAGTGGAGAGGAGCGCGCTTTCGCGGGGAGCTGCGCGCATTGGAGTCAAATTTCATTGAGGGTTTGGTTCTTATGAGCCTCGTTCCGTCGCGATCGATACAATGTATCCTGCGAGCTCTATGGGAAATTCGACGTTGTAAAATAGATACTACGACGATCACGCATTGGACTGGTGATCGACTTTTATACGCCGATTTAGCAGTAACTCCTATTTATAGTAAACAGATGAAACCCAATGTCGGGTTGATAAGGATTATGTTGATTATATTAGCTGCTGGATATACATGAGACTAAATAGATACGATTATATTATGGGTGGAACTAGCACGAGCAGTGGAATAGTTTTTACTGCCATTTAAATTTTGCCAACCTATCTGGACTGAAAAAATGCATTTGCGACTGACTTGTAGGCTATCAGAATTTATATATATCAATGAATGGGTGTGATAAAAAGTCACATGCATGCATGTGCATTACTAATCTTAATGTTTTTCAGTGTAAATTAAAAATGTGATTATTCAATACAACAAAAAAATTAGGCTACTCAGTTAAATTAAACGTCATTCTGGTAGCTATAAAGGATTACCAACCTTGTATAATAATACAATATGTTTGTTGTTATGCAATATGCAACCCAGCGTAACCTTCTGCACAAGGTGAGTGAAAACTGGACAAGATGCGCCCCCTACTGTTCGGTAACATTATTACTGCCTTTGACCCAATGGTATTCTAATAGAACTAAAATAATATTCGCTCTCTCACTTTGTTTAACAAATGTCATGTTCAACCTCACACTTTGTGTAAAACAAATATTTGATCTCTCATGTTGTGGTTGGATGTCATGTAATGACGGATTACCTTTAGTTGAACACATTGAATGCACAACGGTAACTATAACATTCCATTACACCCCCCACCCCAGGCACTCACGTACAAATACTCAGACCCCGACTCACTAAAGAAGCAACAAATTGATTTTATGAACATGGGTACTCATTACAAAGACTTTCTTACATGGATCTCTCTTTTTTTGCAAAAGAAAAGAAATCAACATCGCTTCCATGTCAACCAGAAACAACAAGAAACATTTGGTCCGTTACATAGAGCGATGGACACATCTAGTTATTTTGAAATTGCTTTTACATTCAGTAGCATCTCCTTTTAGCCCTCCAAGCGCATGCAGCCTGAGAGAAGAAATAATAGATTATCCCCCAAAGGAAACCTGACAGACAAATACAAACAAACATGTTCCACATACACACTATGGAGAAAAGCTGTCTGTTGGTGAACGTCTCATGCATCGGGGAGACGTTAAGGCTGTTGTAAACCAACACTTAGACGGGCTAACTGGTGACTGGTCTCTCTCTGACGCTGGGTCAGCACCTCCCAAAGCCTCTACAAGGAGTCTCTTTTTATCACATGGTAAACATGGACAGATTAAAATGGCTAGTGTTCGACAGGTTTTTGGACGTTTGCTCAACTGAGAGATTGACCCGAAAGGCAAGCAGAGGATGATTCGGACGTATTCACTGATGAGCTGGTCGTTGCACATAAGCAGGAGATGGAAGCAAGTAGCAGCAGCCGTGTGTGTGCGTGTGTGTGTGTGTGTGTGTGTGTGTATGTGCATGGGCGCACGTGTGTGTGTGTGTGTGTGTGTGTGTGTACTTCTGCAGGTCAAGATCATAGAGGTGTCGTTTACTTGTGACTCCCACAGAACCCTGAGGTGGCTTCTATTGGCACACAAACACCTTTGATTTATGTGATGTGGTAAAAACACAGCAGGCGAACACACTTGCATTCGCAGCCTCAGACGTACAGAATTTCATACTCAAAGTCACATTCGTACACCCTTCCCCCCACGGGTACACGTGCACACGCACAAAGACAGCACGCGCGCACATACACAGGTACCCACGCACGCACGCGTCACGTAAACACAGACATAGGGCAGGCCTGCATGGACTTTACCCCTCTCTCAGAGGGGTGGAAAATACTTT
>OMKK01032212.1:25583-35912 GCA_900302305.1 Polymixia japonica | reverse complement strand
ATCTGCATGCTGCTCTTTCAATGGCTGATGGCGTCTATTGTTCCGAGTTTCGACCAATCAGCCGATATAAACAAAGATGATGATGTCCGCCCACTTTGGCTCCGCTTAAACTGGTGTGAACGCGGGCTGGTTCGCTAGAAAGCACCAGGTTCTCAACTCGAGCACCGGCTCCGGCTCCGGCTCCGGCTCCGGCTCCGGTTCCGGCTCCGGCACCAGTGCGGTGTGAAAGGGCTATGTGTGTGTGTGTGTGTGTGTGTGTGTGTGTGTGTATACACGTGGGTTTATGAGTGTGTGTGTGTGTATATGTGTGTATGCATGTGGGTTTATGAGTGTGTGTGTGTGTGTATGTGTGTGCCTGTATGTGGGTTTATTAGTGTGTATATGTGTGTGGGTTTATGAGTGTGTGTGTGTGTGTGCGTGCAGGTGTGGGGACATGTGGGGACATGCAGGTGTGTGTATGCCCAGCATATTCATCCTTGCCTTTAGTCGATTTGTGTTTGTGTGCGCTTGTTTGCGTCTCAGTAATGGCAGTGGGCGTATATCAAATATTCATGTCTTTTCAAAGAACTCAGATTGGTTTCTTTCACTTGCGAACAAGACTGACATCTCGGAAAATTTCTATTTACTCTGCGCGTCAAAGCCGTCCGCTAGAAAGGCAGGCTACGGCTGAACTCAATTACAGCTTCCATATGGGAGGAGCAAACACAAAAGGAGGCTTTGAATAACATGACAGGAGACAGGCAGAATATTGGGCAGCCTTCACTCTTTCTGATGGACCCAATACTTCCTGTAAACACAGGCAGAAGATCAATACCCAAACCCAATCATTTTGCAGGCATGTTGTATCCAAGGTGGATTAATCACAATATGTTAGCTCGTTGAAAATTCTGTGGCTGTTTATTTTGATTAGGGCCTTCTGGCGGTGTCCTTGGTAGCTGTAAAGAGGCCATACATGATGTATTGAAACATTACTTTATTAAATATAGGCAGGGGAGAGTGGGGTAAGATACAGTACTGATTAAAACTGTTTTATCAAGACACTGTCAAAATGTGAGTTTTACTGAAATTTACAGTTATTTCATATTTCATTTAATACAGTGCAACAACTTGGATTAGACTGAGGAACTCATTTGTGCCCCAGGCGGTCAAAATGTTGAACCAGGCTAGAGGCTCGAGATAGGGACTGCAGCCAATTTCCTTATTCTTGTCCTTGGGATTGTTTTGTTTGTCTACTATGTACTTGAGGAGGGTGTTGGTTGTCGTTTTTGCACTGTTGTATGTATCAATGATGATCTATGTTGTTGTTGGGTGTTGGTATATCAGGTATATGAGAAACAAGTGTCTGAGGATGTAAGCCAAATTTCGGACTAGTCTGACAATAAAGTAATATCTTATCTTATCTGATCGGTTTTATAGGATTTACAGAACTAAAGTCTCATTGAGGACATTACACACCCACTAAATAACCAATATGAATGTCTTCCTTCCAGGTGCAGATTCAAGACTTCCCAAAACAGCTGTAACAGGCAATACTTTCATCCTCCTATCAACTGCACTGCTTAACAAAGACAAGTAACATAAATAAGTGAACCTGACTGTACTGCTGCACCTTTGTTTCTGTATGTATTTTCATATACAGTGTCTGCCATCTGCACTCATCTGCACTGCTTATTGATGACTTCACAAAACATTCATAACAGACCAATCAATCAATCAATGAAAAATCTAGTATGTACTGAATGTATCGCAGGTATTGAAGCACAAAATTGCTGCAAGATAGATTGCACTTAACAATACATATCCATTTATATTTGAAAAATGTGCCTATATCCACTTCTGAAATGCATATATCCTGTCCCAGCCAATCAGACTTCATAGGCTGATTTGGCATACTAATTATTTGGTATATAACAATGTTTGGTTCTAGCCTGGCAAGTTAGACCTCGCTTTTCCTGGAAACTCTAGTTAACACAAAGGTAACAAGAAACAGTTATTGCAGAGATGTAATTTAAAAACCTAAACGTTAACACATTTAAAACAGATACATTTCGTACAGATAAGAGAAGTTTGCCTTTTATTTAAAACCAAAGTCAGAGCTTTATGGTGGACCAAATGTGCCAAAATGAAATAAACAAACACATAAATAACTAAAACTGAGCAAATCGACTGTTAAATACGTCAATAATGATAGAAAATGTATCTAATTTAGGACAAAACCATCACATTCATGTCCTACAGAGCAGGCCCTAGTGCAGCTCTTCACCATAAGAGTCAAGAATCAGACGTGGTCACATGACGCAGGGGGGGGCGGTGCTGCGGATTCACCGGCCAGTAGCAGCAGAGCGTCAATCCTGAGCTCCGTGGAAAATGCGAAGAGAAGACGAATAACGGTACGCTACAATATTTATGGAGATGATCCCCGAATATAACAGCACGTCTGCGTTGCGGGCATAAAATACATGCACTCGGAAACAAACACCACAACGGTGTTTTCGTCCTCACGAAAACAAGCGGTCCACCATTGTCTGCATAGAATTTAGGATGGCCTGGATGTGTAAGGTAAGTGGGGGTTTCTCACATACATTACTGCATAAATAAGGAGTAGACGTGGTTCATTCCACGTTAGTATGTATTTTAACAGATGTGAAATACGACCCGGTGGGACAGTGATGCTCAATTGATCTTTACCCGTCTGTGTTCTCAGTAACGAGCCTCTGTGCCCATTTGGACACCGATATGTGATTCGACAGTGCAAACAACCATAATAAAAAGGAGAATTAGGCCTAGGTCTAAGAAACATTTGTGTTATTTGCACCCTGTCCATGTGTGTTTATCCCTCAGGAAGAAGCCGTCGCGGCGCAATATGCTTACTGTATAAAAGCTTAAAATGCATGTTCGGTTAATCCATGGTCTAAAGTTTAGGTTTGGCAAAACACCTTTAAAAAGGTATATTCATTGATAAAGGCGAAGTTAGTAAAAGTTTCTCTCTGACTCATAGAGACACACAGAGACTCACGTGTGCACACTCTCGCGCACACACACGCACGCGTACACACACGCACGCGTACACACACACACACATACAGACACATGCACACGCACAACTACACACGCAGCTGCGGTGCTTTGAATTGAAAAATATAGTTTTGGACCCTCACTTGTGTCCTTTCGCCTATTGTCTCCTAGTACATGTCCCTTCTTCCCCAACTTGAACCAAAACTTTGTTACCTGACTCATGACAGAGTCACTGGAGTCTCATTCAATGAACTTTTTACTAGTAACAAGGAATCAAGCTAGCACTACCTGTAGTACAAGGTTGATTGGCTTCAGACAGCCTACACACAATCTTTATACAGACAGTCAAACAAGTCACATGTAAACTGGTATAAACTGGTTTCGACAGAGACATCTTCACACTGCAGATTCCTGTTGTAGTTGTCCTTGGCCCTTATCTTCTGGTGAGGATGACCCTTAAAGAGCTTTCGTGTTCCAACACTTAGAGACACTGATTTACCAGAGAAATGCAGTAATAAAGTAACATTGTGAAACAATTAAACTCAGTATTTTTCCATCACAAATGCTATAAATATAGGGACTAGCGAGGATAACAGATGGTTACAAAAAGAGGTGTGTAAGCTAGGTATGTGTGTCAACACTCCACTGCGGTATTGACTTTGACTGCCCCCTAGGGCTGGGCGATAAAACGATCTCGATAATTTTCACGATAAACGTATCAGATTTATTTTCGATACAGTTATTTTTGAGTCCGTTTTCCTCTACCTACAAAAACACTACACTAACAGCCAATCGTACAGCAGAGAAACAAATGCGAATATACTACGTCGACAAGGAATGGAATCTTCAAAAGCAGATGCCCTCAAACGGCATATTTTCCAGACGACCACACTGCACAGATAACTGCCCAGGCGCTTGTGGACGCTCTCGCGTCACGGGGACTCAGCGAGGACCGCCAGGTGTGCATTACTACTGACAAGTGGTGCAAACATAGTGAAGTTTCATTAAACAATTGGACATGACTGCAGTGTTATTTAATCTTTCCCTTAATGACATTGTATGTATTTAGTAAGTGTCACCCAATCTGTTAATTGGCAGCATTCGTCAGCTGTAACAGTAGATGCCCAAGTCCTTGTTGTTTAGATTACAGAAGCCATTGGATCCTATTGTGTTCTGAAAAGCACCAAAAACATGCGGAATTGCTACGCAAAGTCCATGATCGTCATAATCCATCACAAAACAGCTGTGTATTGAGTCATTACTGAAGTGACTTGGAAAGTAATGCTAAATGCTGATTATGTTGAGTTTGCACTTCCCATTTGGTTTTGACTCACTACTGCCACCTGAAGTCAAGAGGAAAAATAACATTCTACCGATTATAACGTTACTTTGTCAATAAAAACATACAGTTCATACATATAAATGTTAACTATTTGCCTGTCCGTTTTCAGTTATTGTGGGACCCAGTGGGACCTTTATCTAAGACAATGAGCAACTGAATGGACAGTAATTTTAGATTCAATAAAGTGTTTGTCACCTATTCATTCTGATAATAGATAATTGTATATTATAAACCATAATTAACCTTCTGGTTTCTGTCCTAAGGAGAATACTCTTAAAAATGTAAATTGAGCATTATTAAATATATATCATGATAATTATCGACATCGATCGATATAAAAAAACATATCGTGATAACATTTTTGGCCATATCATCCAGCCTACTGCCCCCTCTTCCCTGACAGGTCAACTGTTAGGTTGTTTTAGGGTTTTTGTTGACTTTTGTACACTTTTAACCGAGGTCTAGTAGTTGGTTTTAATGATGAGGAATTTGAGCTAAAGGTCGGTTTGCATTATTGCATGGATTTGCAGGGGAATTGTAACGTAAAGAAGCAATCTTAAAAGAGGCAGATGTGTCTATTTAATGGACAATTATGACTATCAATCTGCTTTGAACATTTGTAGTACAGTGGAAAAACATTGATTTTTTTTTTGCAAAGAAATAATGTGCAACATTCAATTAAATCTTTTTTTTAAATATGTTCACCCAGACTGACAACCGTGCCTTCAAAAAGTGACAAGGATTCGTTGTTAGGTACCTACCCTTTCCAGTTTGAGACGTTGCCGTTGTGTCTTCCGATGTTGTCGTTGCGTTTTCTGATTTTGTCATCGTGTGTTTTTGCAGTTCAGGGCCACCGTAGATTAAACCTACCAACTTGCTGCACAATGGCTGATGACATTCAAAAGTCTGAGTCACAGCTCTTCACTTTATTCTTTGTTCTAATTGGAGAGAGAGGCCTGTGGCGTGCAGGGTTCCCCTTTTGTTAGACCCTGTTTTAATTGGAGTGAGCTCATCCGTGAAGAGCTGTGTTTGAGCTCGGAAAGGCTTCAATTGTTGCCCTCTATCATAACTATTCAGGATGAAGTTTCCATCATGTTTCATCAAGAAACGCCGATGCCCTTGTTCCTTTTAAATGCATGTGACATAACAAAGCCAACACAGCAAGTTATTGTAGCCCCCCGAGCGCACAGGCGCACATGCAAACGCACGGACACATTCAAAGGAATGCACGCACACACACACACACACATACACACACACACACACACACAAGCAAGAAAGTATGCACGTTTATGCATGGACACACACACACGCACGCACGTTTTTTTTGTAGAGATTTGTTAAATGTTGTGGTGCGAGTATCCCAGTTCTTAAGACTTACAGGGATGAATGGCACTTGTCTGACTCCTCCCGTCCCGGGAGATTGTGTTACAGAGGAGGACAAGCTGATAAAAACTGCCCTGCCACAGTTTGAGAGAAAGCACAGGGCACTGCCGGGATGTTGAATGGGTGTTAGACTCCAAATTTGTATTCAAAGTGTTTCAAATTACATTCACTTCCTTATTTGTTTACCTGGAGTCTTCTGAAATACATTGTTGTTTTCGGTTAAAGGAGACATATTGACATCATTCATGTTGATTAATTTCATACATCATCACATGATGCCAAAATACCTTTTTATGTTGCTTTATGGCTTTTGCTTATGAATTTGAAATGTCAAAACCGTAACAGCGTCAAACATGTAAGTTTACTGTGAAATATAGTTTAGTATGAATTGAAGTGCTTCAAAGTTTAATACTTTGACTTTACCTGAATCATGATTGTGCTGATTCGTTACTGAATGACCTAAAAAGAAACTGACTTTGCCATCCCCATCCTTTCTCAAACCCTTTTTAGCCATCGTGGTACCACCAAGCGCGTGGCTCCTTTATCATGGTAATGTAACCTACATCTGTTGTGCAAACACACACACACACACACACACAGAAGCCAGTGCTAGGGTAGCTTATCCACGGTGGTAACCAAGGGCGATAACCTCCCTCCAGACCCGGGCAGTAATCCATACTGCAGCAGTAATAAGCAGGCCGGGGTTATGACCCTACACATGCACCGCTCCCAGACAGCTGCACAGAAGGAATTTTTGTCAACATCTGGCGAGATTGAAGGCCTTGTTTGATCTCGCTACCTACCTACCTACCAGCTGTGTCGGCCAGGTAGTCTAAAGCTTGGTTTTCGCTCCGTCAGCGCGTGTGCGTACATTTGTGAGTCCCCCTCCGCGGACGTGCGCGTGGTCGTCTGTCAGCTTCGAAGCACGTAGCGCTCCCGTTCTAGTACTAGATGGCGGCGTCGCGGTCACGAAACCAAAAACCAATCCGCTACCGGGAGTCCTTCCTTGCTCAACCGGTCGGCGTTGTTGCGTCGCGAAGTTGACAGTTCAGGGGTGTTCTGCTCGGTGAGCCTCTGGGCGCTACGGTTACCCACAAACCCCTTCTCTCCGTCCCTACACTGAGACGTTTACATGTACCGTCGCTGGAGTGTGTTTCAGGCGTTATCCTAGGTGGTTAAGTCATGTGCCAGATGGGGTCTTTGGGGTCTTTGGCTGGTTTTGTGTCTGTCCGGACTTTGTCCGTATTGATAAAACAGACAAATAACCTATGAATAAATTTCTATTTTGTGGTAGCAATTTACTAAACAATGTAAAATCACACATTATTTAAAACTTGCTGACCACAAAGGAGTGTTATTATATGCTTTTACAGAAGGGGCATTTGAAGCTGTAATTTTGAATTTCTGTCCAATAGATTAATTCCCCCAAAGACAACAGGACTGAAATGCTTTTCACACCCAAAATTAAATGCAGTTATTAAACTCCCCTTGGTGACATTTGAAGGAACTGTGACAAAGGCTGAAACAGTCAGAGTCACTTTTCAAATGTCAAATAGAACGTTGTCAGATTAACAGCTGCATTCTAATTTAAAAGTGAAGATTGCCTTGGTTCTTGTTTTGTAAGCCAGTTGAAAACCCCACTCCCACAGAACTACTGTTTTACCACAGTGGTTCTTAAATGTGACCTCCAAATCAAAGTCATGCCTCCACGTGACCCCTGATTGTAGACATAAACACACAGAATGCTGATATATGGCACAGAATAATCATTTCTGTTTTTTCTATTTAGGCTTTTTTATTGATTGTATTTGATTGATTATTTTTTTAACAAGCCTACGTGCTGCAAATATTCACTTTTTCAAATAGAAAAAGCCTGTATTACAAAAAAATAGATATTTCTTTCCATAAATTCCATAAATCTTCAAAGGACCCTCAAAATGATCTTGCGACTCCCTGGTGGGTCCCGCTCCCCAGGTTTAGAACCACTGTTGTATTACATTTATCCAAGCAGGGCTCACCTCAGCCATTTCTCCTAGAGCGCTATCACACTACCACAGTCCTTCTCAAGAAGCAAATTCAATTTTAGGGTTGAGACACTTTTGCATATTTATAAAGAAGTATGTGTCTGTATGTCTATAGAACTATATGTCATTGCCACCAATGTGCCATGGGACAGGATCTGTAATTATTTCTACATGGATACCCCAGTTTTATCATAGTCGGTCCCACGAGGTCAGGATAATTTGCCAATGACCGGCAGACCGCAGTGTCTCTATAATATCTAGACCTGTCTGATCCTTTAACGGCACACGGTCAACAAGCCTGGGGTGAACAGTTCTACAGGGATTACAGGGTCATACCATGTTGGGATTAAGGCTGAACTCCTAGCACTTGACCTTCCAGTAAGACGCGAGCTCTCAGTCCTAGTTGAGGACCGAGAGCCAGGAAGTGGCAGATGCAGCATTGGGATGGCAGATCGTTGGTGATCAGGTGGCATCATCCCGCCCTGATGCTCCCTGGCCACAAGCTGGTCCCACCATTATCCTCTAGAGAATCTGATATAATACTGCTGCTGTTGTTGAATGGGGAAAGGTCATATACCGGCTGGATCTTGTATTATGTGTGGATAAAGGAGAGATTAATGGTTGATAATACAGTATGAGACGTCATGTGGTTTGATGTGTGCTGAATGAGCTAACAGTCCTTTTTGTGCACAGATGGGAGTGTACATCTGTGGTAACGGTGTAGAAAATGATTTTTTTCTAAAGAGGGCAAAGAAAACGGATTCTCGACATTTTTCACGTTCTATGGAGCGTTTGATCAAAACCCTTGATTAAAAACGGACACACTGTCACATTAAAGTAAGAATTACGACACTCTGTTGATATACCGTTTGCTCTACTTCATTCTTCGCCTTTATTTCTTTTCTTTCAGCAACCATAACTCCCATGTCTGGTGCATTTTGTCAACTTTCAGGGTCATTTATGCCCTGAGCGTCTGTTAGCGGTCTAACCTATCTTAAATTAGTTACAGAGTCATGTGACTATTGGTCAGTAGAATTAATTTGAGCATGTTCCACTACCGCTGAATTACACTTGGCAACTCCTAACTGCTCATTGCACACTTGGCAGGGTCTACCTGCCCACTGGCGCAAGGCAATCAAAAGCCCCATAAGAGGCCGTGTTTGATGAGAACTCTTACCCTCTGTAGACTAAGAACCAATTTAGGGATATTGTTTATATATATATAATACCAAATGCAACGCCAGGATTCTTTTTGAAGTCGTAGTCGTGGGTGAGACAGCCGGGCCGACAGACAGCCGTGTGAGAAAGGCCCAGCAGCAAGCCTCTAACCTGCCGACGTGTCCTTGAGCAAGATATCGAGTCCCGCTTAGCTCCAGGGATACTGTTCTGTGGCTTACATTGCGCTTCTGGGAATCAGTATCAGCATCACACACACCAAAAAAAAGTCCTGTTGGGCAACAGCAACAACATGCAGACTTAGCTGCTGACTTATGGTTGCTCAATAAATTAATTCTCACCACGCTTAGTCTAAGAATCCAGACCCGTAAAGCTGGATTTGATCCAGTCTGGATCCTTCAGGAGTACGGGACACCCGTCAACTCTTTCCTCAAACACACGGCTGTGCTGTTATAATCCTATACGTATTGTTGCCGACATCATTTGCAGGCAGTGAGGTGGCAAGACTGGGCATGGCTGTAGCCCTGAGTCATGGCTGATTTTGTACAGCATGCCTTGAGCTTGCTGTGCTCCGCCCTCGAAACCAAGCCTCTGAGCAGGCAGAAAATCCCCGTAATTGCATTAGTGTTGTTCAACTGCAAGCCCAGTTCCCTGCCCGCTCCCCTAAGACGAGCTTTTTAGCTCAATTTAGCTCCTCAACTAGTTACGATTTATTTTTCATCTCATTTCTGAATTAGGGGTGACATGTCTTATATTCTTGGCCCCTCTAGCCACGATCCTAGCACTGAAACGTGGCTTAAAAGCAAATGGACGCGCTCTCTCGCTCTGTTTTTGTCTCGCTTTTTGTCTCTCTCTCTCTCTCTCTCTCTCCTCTCTGAAATTGGAGGGTCATCTTATGCTGCACAGTTAGCGATGTGCTCAGAGGTTAGCCGGATCTGGCCACGGTAGAGGGCCCTTCCTGAAGCCACTTGACTGAAGTTGCTAATCAAATATATCAATACCACTGTTATTATCTCCAATGGGTGGCTAATGGAATCCCTGCAGTGCTCTGGGCTCTATCGCAGGGAGGTTGATTGCCTCAGTGAATTGAAGAGGCTGACACACAAACAGGGTCTGATGACCAAGTGAGGACATTAAATAAAGTGCAGTCGATTTTTTTTGACAGCATAATCCTCCGTAGTTTCATGTCAGGCAGTGCTGTGGAACTTTTCCGTCGCGGTCGTCATTTTGAAAAGGAAACGGGCGGCGGTTCAAACGCGCGCTGGTGTGCGTTTCGAGGGGCAGCGCCCGCATCTGTTCGGCCGGCCTGCCGGTGCTTTGCGGGGACCCTCGGCTCGCGGCGCCGTTGTGTGTTCAGTTACGCTGTTCTGTCTGAGCCTTCGCGGG
>OMKK01032212.1:0-13301 GCA_900302305.1 Polymixia japonica | reverse complement strand
CGGGATCTCGGGGAAACGCCGGTCAAGGTGATAACCGCGCGTCAGACGTCGTAAGCGATTAAGGCCGGGGCGAAAGGCAGCTGTGCGAGTTGTCAGCCGTCGTTAAGCACGTAAGCAGCGGCTTAAAAGGGAGCGATACTTTTTCACGGGACGGTGAGGCGGTGGAGCTTGATCAACGGCGAGGTGTCACTCACGGTGTTGTAAACCTCGCTCAGGCATGTATAATGCATGGCCCAGCGGCGCGTGAATGGTGTGCCTTATTTTCATGATTTGATTGAGTCTGTCTCCGGATGTGATGCATTGTTCCCAGTCTGCTTTGCGGTAGAAATAGAATACATTCGTCTTGTGACCCTCCTCTGGAGTCTTTACATTCGACGCTCAGGTCCATCACAGACGGAGACAGAAACTCGATATTTTCATTTAAACTTGAAAATGTTGAATTGTGGCCTTTTCAAATGAAAACAATGGCTGAAATGGGAAAGTACTTTCAGTTTTGGATCGCTTTGTTGATAATTTTAATGAGAAATCTGCTGGCCAGACACTTCAAAATGACCTTATGGATGCATTAGAAAAACACTGAGCAAAACTCGGTGACTCAGTGATAACTTTAAATAATTATTTACTTCCTTCAGTTAAATCTCTCCAATATGGCATTTCAGAAGTAAATTACATTCTTTCTTTAATATGGTATCTTTAATATTTGACATTAGCAGCCCTGCGGCAATTGGACTTGAACAGGGCATTTTTAAAAGCGTAACAGCTAATGCTAATCAATGGAATTTTTGCACAGGACTCTAAAGTCCCAGGGAGGCGTCTTGCGCACGCACATTCATGTAATAATTATTGCTTATTAATAAATCGTGTTTGAAGCACTTTAATGAACGTCAAGGTTAAGCGCACACCCCAAAGCAATCAAAAATAATGATGCCCGCGTCCTCAGCGTTGAACCCGCTCTTTACTTAATCACCTACTTTACTTTTTCACATGTTGGTGCATTAAAATCGGAGGCTTTGCGGTATGTGATGAGTAGATTTTGCACTTATTAGCGAGCGCCAAAATGATCGGGATTATAAAAGGGCACTCTGTTCGTGATTACTGCATGCTGCGCTGAAACAACGCTCTCATAAACATGAACCTCTTGCACATGAATCAGGCCAAGACCGTCACCGTTTAAAAGAGAGAGACTGTAACGTTTTATTGATTCACACAATGTTTCGTTCAAAGGATAACGTGCTTGTAGCCCAGGGTATTAGATAAGCACATAGCTAGATTCCAGTCCTACACACATAAAAATAAGTGTTCTAAAATGGTTCGTACTCAGGTGACGCTTTGCTGGAGCAGGCAGGGGATTTACAGCTGCGCTCAAGAGCACCCGCAGTTGTTGAGGGAGATGAAAGCATTTTTTTCCCCCCACTCATTTCGTCCACCGGATCTGCCGGCGTGAAAATCTGAAACGGGGGGACCTTCTGAGGCCCGCTGTTCCCCCGTAGAGCCCAGCCAATCTATACGGGCTTTGAGAGAGGCGCGATGGAGTTATGAGCCGGGCAGAAGCAAACGGCGCTAATGGACGAGTGGCTGACAGCTCAGGGCTGCGGTGATGTGTGTCTCAACCAACCAGTAAACGGAGAGGTAGCAGCCCCCGGGCGCGGAGATCATTTCTTAACCCTCGATTGGATCCTACGGGGGGAGAGAGAGGGTAATGCAGGTGCTCTCTTGAAGTCTTCCGCAGTTACGCTTCCGGATAAATCCGCATCGCTTTTTTTTTTTTTTTTTTTTTTTTTTGCGACGCGCTTTGTCGCGCGCTAACCCTTCTCTGAGTCGCTGGCCTCAGTTCACGCGCAGCCATGACTGATCGTAATGGATGCGGAGCTCATCAGGAACCTCAGAACGCACTTGCTATATATCTGTAAAGCAATTTGTTGTCTGTATGGATTGCAGTATGGAATTGTGTTAGCCTACTAAATCTCTGTTGTTTGACGATGGAGTGCAGAACATAGAAGGAAATTGCCAGCGTCGTTTCATGTTACGCTGCATAAACAGTCCACGACAATGCAGCGGAAATTCAATTTATATTCAAACCAGTGACATTAGTCTTATTCTCCATTAAGCAAATGATTGTAAAAGGCTTTGTTGTGACACCACTTTTTTTCTTTTCTTTCTTTCTTTTCTGAGTTTCTCTCGCATTCATTCGTTTAAGTAAGTTTAATCTTCTTAAAAACAAACCGAGCATATTAGCTTCAATTAGGTAAATCTGCCGTTTCAGAGTCAGACAGCGCTTTCTCCCTCCCTCAGCGGAACTTAGCTGAAGAACAATTATTGAAGCTTCATTATAAATCCTCTTGCTTTAGTGGCGTGTAGATGAATGTCAACTCCCTTGTTCAGCCATGATGCATCGCTGTGTTAAGACAGTTTGCTGTTTGGAAGAGGAACGCTTGGTTGGTCTACTGTATATTGACCACATTGCAACCTCTGCACAGCTACTTTCAATTAACTTAATCAATGTTGGTTCTGAATGCAGTGACATTAATCTTAGATAATACATTAAAATTATATAGGGCTGTAAATCCCTGATGAATATCTTTATAGATAATTACCAAATGCATTTCACTCTATATGATGATCACACTACCCATTTGCACACGGATAACACAAACTACACATTTGCCATCACTTCAATTATATTATATAATTATATTATATATTATATCGTATCAACTATGCCATCATAAAATATAACAACATTACAGCGTGTAATGTTTTCTTAAAAAAAAAGATCATTATCATTATCAAAATGATCATTTATGATTCTATCTCTGAATTATAAGTGGATCTGGATTAATCGTCAAGTTATTTACTATCATGTATAAATCATTGTAATATGTTTTAATATTCTGTTAGCCGTGTTCCCATATTAAATCTTTTTCCACAGTAGATATTTTCATAGTTCACTGGAGCGCCCCTCTCTGGAGAAGAGCAAGCGAAAACAGACTAAGGCCGCGTTTACATCTGGTATTAACATGGGATCTGGATCCGGATCACGCGCTGTGATCTGAATCTCTCAGAAAGTCGACCGTGTGTAAACGCAATGCTAAAAGAGGCGAAAGGCGTTATTAACACGTTTATTAAAGCTGACGTCGTCCTTCTCTTCCAGCCCCTGAAGCTGCACTGCGAGCTCTGCAGCATCGTGTCCAGCTCGGGTCAGATGCTGGGACAGTCCGCCGGCCCGCAGATCGACCGCTCTTCCTGTATCTGGAGGATGAACAACGCCCCCACGCGGGGCTTCGAGAAGGACGTGGGCAGGGGGACCACCCTGAGGGTCGTGTCCCACACCAGCGTCCCCCTGCTCCTGCAGAAGCCCCAGTACTTCTTCGGCCAGGCCAACGACACGGTCTACGTGGTGTGGGGACCCCTGCGCAACATGAGGAAAGACGGCAAGGGCATCGTGTACAACATGCTGCGGCAGGCAGTGGAGAACTACCCCCAGGCGCGAATCTACGTCACCACGGAGGAGAGGATGAACCACTGCGACATGGTCTTCAAGAAGGAGACCGGGAAAGACAGGTGAGTCGGCTCCTGTCTCCGCTTTTTTTCGTTTATTCTGAAATTGAACACAGCTTCACGTCAGCCGTTTCCCCCCCCGGAGTGTTTACCCGTTAAGAGCGTCTACAGACTCTCTGCTGTAGTATTGATCTGGATGACCTTATCGACATAATGGTCTGTTCGATGCTCTTTGCATTCCTCCGCTTAGAACCTCCCTTTCATGAAGTGCTATCAAAGTGAGTTACTTAACTTTTCCCTGAAGAGGCTCTACAGTGCGCTGGAGGCCATTTTGAAAGAGAGGCTTTGATGAGAAGCCCCAGACGCATTTGCTGTAGACATCAGCCAAACGTTGAAAATCCATTTAATGAGGTAGCATGGTTCTGGCAGTCTTTCTAAACACCCTAGTTGCAGCTGGTGTCAGAACTACAGTGACTGTTTCTTGGCACGGTCTTAAGTTGTACATGAAAAATTGTGAATTTATTCAAGCTGTAGATTCGTGTAGGATGAACGGCAACGTTTCTGGAAGGTTTGTTTTTGGAAAGGTTTGTTTTTGGACATCAATTCCTCGACACTTGGAACAAACTTCAACAAAATTTGTTGAAATTGCGGCGTGTAATTTGAAAAATGGAACCGCCTACTTACGTTTCCTCTAAATCTCCCCCAAAGAGAATTGCAGGTTAATGACTACGAGGACAGGTCCAGGAACTAGTCTAGACCTGCCATTGTTTAGGATGAACCTAATTTCTTAGCCTAGTCTGTGCTGATTCCTGCAAAGCTCTAAACTCCAGACCCTCCCACATGTCATCAAGACCTCTGTTAACTTCATAAGAGGATTAAAGTGTTCAGTAATAGGCATGGCATCCATTCCAGTTCAGCCCCATTGTCTAGTTCGTATTCAACATAGCAGGGTTAACACTGAATTTGATGCACAACATACATGTACAGTGTGTCTCAGCTGTTGGCAAAGGCCCGCGCAGGGAAGATACAGATGTGGGATTAGGGAACGACACGGAGGGAGAAGAATGTCATTACGGGACTTTAATGCTCCTGGGTGAGATGCTCTGCTTCAATCATGACTGATTGGTAACAGAGACCAAACCGGAGGAATGACATTGAGCCACGTCGAATGACAGACGTGATGGGTGTTGAGAGGTCTGTCCTGTCTGTCCTGTCTGTCCTATCTGTCTGTCTGTCTGTCTGTCCTATCTGTCTGTCTGTCTGTCTCACTGTCCTGTCTGTCTGTCTGTCCTATCTGTCTGTCTGTCTGCCTGTCTGTCTTTCCTGCCTGTCTGTCTGTTTATAAAAACTACAGGTCTTGATTGCAACACAACATAATATCCATACCGGCAAAGTTTGGTGCAAAAGAGTTAACATCTCTTGCTTGAGAGCCCAGTCTGTTTTTCCCCAGTCGTGTGTGTGTGTGCGTGTGTGTATGTGTGTGTGTATGTGTGTGTCTGTGTGTGTGTGCGTGTGCGTGCGTGCGTTTTCACTGGGTTACTGTCAGCACTCGCTGCACGGTGCTGGGGATAATCATCGGCTTGTCAGAGACGGAACAGTGATCGAACACAACTCTAATTATTGCCGTGAGGAGCCCATGAGACGCGCTGCCTCAGCTTCTGCCTGCTCATCAGGCAGAACGCAACGCTGGCTGACTGGCTTGCCGGCTGACCGACCGGCTCTCGCCCACTAATTCAAAGTGAGATGTAAGGAGCTATCGAGAAACTCAGTCATTTCTGCTCCTTGGAGTTAGTTTGATTGGATGGAGAGGCAGAGACGAGCTAAAATACATCAAAATGTATCTTGTTACACAATTCAAATACCCCCAGAACAAATGTGTTAAAATAAACTAGAAAATAACAGCGCCACAAAATCTATTTAATTAAAATACATGTATTTTGTATTTTCAAAATACAAAAACTACACTTTCACACAACACTAAAATCCACAAACATCTCTATCTGCAATCTGCAAATGAATGCCAAGATAACCTGCAGTGATGTGCAACTAAAAGAACCTGTTCCACATTCCTGAACGTTTGGACTAAACTAAACTAAATTCAAGCTCTTGCCAAAATTCTGTTGTCTAACATGAAAAGAAAGATCTCTAAACACGATGAGTTTGCAACTAAATGTTATGTTTTCCAAAACGTAACCAAAAACTAAAAAGACAGGAAACCAGGAAGGGAATCTAGACAGGTCTGTGACCATGTCAATACTTCATTACTGTTTTAGTTGCCTTTCAGTAACCAACTGACAAATTCTTGGCAGGTGAGGTGAACTGGGTACGTTTCATAAGTCGGCCAGATCTTCCTCAGGGAAATGACCCAACATCATCTAAATAATACGTCTACAAAGCTCTTTAGGGGAAATGTTAACGTTACTTTTTTACCTAAAGTATTTTATGTATTTTTAAAATAAAGAAATACTGTGCTCAGAAGTATCTTGTTACAAATTACGTGGCCATTTTTTCAGGCCTGTCAAATACTAATGACAAAATACTCAAAAGTTTAAAAAAAAAAGAATTGAAATCCGTATTTCAAATAAACGTAACAGAAATACTGCCCATCCGTGTGGAGAGGGACGGAGGTGATGGAATTAAATTACAAAGTCTTTCCACGGGAGGTTTATGATGTGCTAAATGTGTATGACAGCTGCTTAAAAGCTTGATTCAGAGCTCTCTGTAATTGCACAGTGACTAGAAACGGTGTGGGCTATCTGTTATCAGCGCTACTTCCTGACTCGCAGTCATTGGCTGTCGTGGCGTATCGGCGTGGCCCTGTTAGCAGAGGTAGATAACAGGCCTCACTACGACAGAACACTTAAATCACACTGTCACATTACAGCACTACCACCTGGGCCTTTGCGACCTGGGTCCCCACTTTTTCCAGCCAGCTGCTCATTCATGGCAGTGTGTGTTTTTGTGTGTGCGTGTGCGAGTGTGTGTGTTGTGTGTGTGTGTGTGTGTGCGCGTGTAGTGTGTTTGTGGGTAGCATGTATGACGGTACGTGTGCATATCTGTGTTCGCACGTGCATTTGCATGTGTGTGTGTGTGTGTGTGTGTGTGTGTGTTGTGTGCGTGTAGTGTGTTTGTGGGTAGCATGTATGACGGTACGTGTGCATATCTGTGTTCGCACGTGCATTTGCATGTGTCTGTGTGTGTGTGTGTGTGTGTGTCAGAGTGTTTGTGATTGTACGCAGGTGTGACAACTTCCCTCTACTTTTCATGGTGCTCAGTTCTGCGTCGACTGCTAGCGTGTCTGTTCATTCCCAGCTGAGTTCTGGCATTACTACCGTGCATTTCCAACCTTAATTAAACGCTTTCTGATTCCCCAGTTTAAATGACATACAGATACAGGAACCAAAGCGCATTTTTAAACAGTAATTTATCAACACAGATGAGTCAGTCTAATCATAGATGAGCTTAATAGCAGATGTGCCTGTCTCTCGTTGGCTCGAAATATGTGGTGAGGTTGTTTTTTTTTTTAAATCTATTTTTAAAGCCATGAATGTCACGGTTGCGTAATCATGTTTCATAATCTAACGTCCACTTCATGTGAGTGGACGTATCCCTGGCAGTTCAGTTCTTCCCGATCCTAAAATACGTAGGCATTAAAAGGTGAACGCCACTCAATTTTGTTTCTCTGCGTTTTTCCCGTGGCCTGCGAGATTTTTATTCAATATTTATGAACATAAACAACTCTCTCTTCTGAAGTCAGAAACCACTCCCTCGTGATGCTATCAGTTATAAAGTATAGAGCTGCTTCGTAGAGAATGAATTGGGGAAGACAGTGAAGGTGACTCGGAGACTGCCAAAAAAGACTTTCTGGTTTTAAGTATAGGTGTATATTCCAGCTCAAAACTGACAACAAAACAACAGAATAAATTTGGGCAACTGCATCCGGGATGGATTCTACTATCTACTGTTTTCTCCTCTCCTGTTTCCTAATGTTTGAATAAAGAATTAAAAAAGTGCACAAAAAGGGTACTGCCCGACACAGTAGGAACATAATAACGCATATTCCTAAAGTGAGTGATGGCACCTTTAATATTTGGTTAACGTTGGTCACAAACTTCAAAGTAAGAGCGCAGGAACGTCACAAAGGTCACAATTCACTGAACTCTTTTGAAATTTGCCGATGCAAAAATCACGCAGCCGTTGGCTTCAATGTCAATCAACACTCCACCAGTGCAAAGTGTGTTATTTACAGGGTGTGTACTGGGTGACCGTATCTGTAATTGCCTTGTGTTTTTGATATCAATAAATGGAGAACTGTAGATAGCAGCATCCTTATAGTTGCTTTGTACACTCTTGGCTCGTGTAGGAGATTGAAACACAAGCGCTCGGCACTAGGAGCAACACCACATAACTGTAATTTCATGCTTATCATGATGTGCCGCCAAAGCAAACAGTAGGATTCATTGTGCTTCTCACCGCGTGAAGCAGCCATTCTCATTTTGCTGGGCCTTTAAAATCAGCGATAAGTATGTTGCTCTCAATCCAAACCGAGTATTTGTCACCGAGCAAGCGTGTAATGACATTACATTTCTGTGTCGAATGCTTGTAATTGCTGTGAAATTATCTTATTATAAGAAGCCGTTGGAATTTCTAGACCAAAATGACCCCGCGTTATGGCCGACCCTCCGAAGGTCAAGGCGCCAAATTTTGAAGGAACGAACGTGTCACCACGCTGGCCTCTCTCAGAGGAAGAGGGGCTCAGCATCCAGTCGTTTTTCTGTTCTTATGACCCCATCTGAGAGAGAAACGAGGCGATCGTCCGAGGGAAAGAAGCAATTGTCAGCTGAAGGCGATGTGCAGTGTTCCTTAAAGTCCATTAGCATTTATGCTGTAATAATGTAATGACACTCTTAGGATGTTAGCAAAACCATTAGCGGCGTATGGTCATTGGTTCGGCCAATGGGGTTCCATTTGAAACGGCGGTGGAAAACCTTTTATCCTTGGTTGCTAAATCTGTTCCGCTGATGTTCTGCAGCGGCTTCATTCTCAAATGCTGCATATCTACAGGACGGATAAAAACAATTGTTTCAAATTCATCACTCAGTTGTTCAAAGGTATAAACAATTTAATCCATCGCAATGCTATTTGGTAGCCGAAGATGTTTTTCCAAAATGAGTTTTGCTTTTATGTCAGCGATGTTTGTTTTTAAGGACACTTTCTTCAAATGGTGGATATCTCATTTTGGGAAATAAACTATTTTTGAAATTGTCCTTTTTTTTCTCTTTTTAACAGCATTTGTGAATAATCCCTCCCGCTCTGCAGAAGAGTGGAAAATCATGTCAGGGTCATAGGAATAGTGTAGCCTACCGGTTAAGCAGTAATACATGTAGACATGATGGTTAGCTTGCAGCTACAAAAGTAGTAAATACATTTTCTGCACTGCTTTGTTTTGTCCAATTGAATAAGCTTCACTGACTACAATGTGCAACGCAAACACCTGCATCAGTAGTCATGTAACGAGGCAACCCGATCAATAAGTACTATTAGAACAAATGCTTGTTTGGCCTTAGAAGAATAAAACACTGAATAGACCAGTCGCCGTTGTTCTGTGTGTCAGTACGTAATATCAATGTCTCTGCACCGATGTTACCAACGCAGATTCCCGTATTGTCCTTAAGCAAGTCACGTGATTCTGACTGTGAGACATTAGTGAAGATAAAGCCAACAGATGACAAAAAATAACGCCGCTGTTTTCGGGAGAAGCTGGAAGCGCACAAGATGTAGAACGCCGGGGGTCACGGCTGAGACAGTTTCTCGGGTATATGCTGTAAATCTTCACCGCGCGCTCACTTCCTGCTCAGTCCCTCTAGTGCCTTCCAGTCCCAAGCCAGCGTTTGACATTAAGTGAAATTAAGTGCAGAACTCTAAGCCTCTCAACAGGGCAGGTTAACCTGGTGTCTCTATACGTCTCACGGATCCTCTAACACAAACTGACTTAAGCAACCTCCTCTGTAATGTTTAAACTAGGTAGCAACCCAGGGCCTTGTACTATTATCTTACTGTAGTCTGGGGGCACGTTTATAAATAATACATATTATGCATCATGACAGACAATGAAAGTTGTGACATATGGTTGAAACAACATTAATTTTTCTCATGCTGAGTAATGCACTTACTTATTATTGATAGATCTCCTATCAGGGGTTCAAAGAAACAGGAATATGTGCAGCTGAAATGCAGCGTGTACCTGTGACATCATCTGTAATGCGTTCCGTCAGCAGAGCACATGTTCTGTCACGCTCCAAAGTTGATGTGAACTCGTCAGACGGCTACATGAAAAAGGGAACCAATCACTTCCTGGCAGGAGTATTCAAATCCTCTTGTGAAACTGTTAAGCTGTCATCTCCCAATACCTGTTCTCGGGAGTTTTATAGCAAACGACAAATAATAATTCAGCCGTTTGCTCGACAAACATGAGCTTTTGGGTTCCTTTAAATCAGGAGCCTTTTATTGCCTTGGACTTTTTTTTTATTTAAATATATTTGAACACACTGACATAGAAATCATAGTAATCCAAATGAGAGACTTTTAATGTTGTTTTTTTTTCCTGTATGGCTGCTGGACTGTGTGGAATTAGATGGTTTACTTTCTGGGCAGCTGTCAGCGCAGGTCCCGAGGATTTTGGGGGTTTTCAGGTTTCAATAATGTTGACGTTTGCCTCAGTAAAAGATTTACTGTAACATACTTTGTGTGTAGCACCACTACTTGATGTTTATTGGTCAATTGCTAAAATACACAGATAAATATGTCATCTAAAATGCTACTGTGTTGTAAATTATAGACTGAATTTGCCTCATAATGTCAAGATTACTCAATAGTAAGTTTCGCTTCCATGCCAGCCAATAATTTCTTACAGTAGATGTAACATTTTTGTGATTTCACGGAATTACTTGGTGCATTACACGTTAAACAAAGAATAATGTCTTAATTCCTCCGCTTGGCACACCTTTCAGTCAGTCTGATTTGTGCGGTCTCCAATCTTTCATCTTTATGGTGAATTGTCATGAACAGGAAAAAAACACGTAAAGCCATATCGTTGTCCTGTAAAATCCAATTGTAAAAAAAAAAACCCAAAAACGGCCTCCTTCATTGTCGGGGCAAGAGGGTTTCGCATATTAACGTCATAACTCATTTTCTTGTGAGCCGTCATAAATCTCCTTTACTTGAAGAGGGAACCTAGTGTGGCTTAAGAACAGCCTGAACCGTCGGGGAGGTCTTAATAGTTCTGTGGTTATTGGACTTCTGCAGGGGGATTACTCCCCATTGTTAAGCCCTCTAAGGTGCAAAGCTAGCTGGCTGTTCTAAATTATTCAGCGCTACAACTGGGATTAATTGATTATTGAGCTTTAAATCAATGACAATCAGTAGCTCTGTGTGTAATTCTGGATGTTAGGTCTTTGTCTTGATCTTTGCCCCTGGAGAAATCTCTTAAGTTGGTCCTCATCTGTTTTGCAAATCCTTGGTTTTTACTACGGTGCTCCTGGACAGGCATCCCATTAGCATGTTGAATAGGCTACAGAGCTTTTAGCATGTGTCTTGGTCTCCAGACTCCCTCTATTTCCCCAGTCTTTGTCCAATTGAATTGCAATTTAAAGTATTCTTCAGAGTCTGGTCCCCCTTCATTGATTCCTACCATTTTTTTTTAAACCCTCCTTTCTTCTGCTAAATAAATCTTCCTAATATGTTTTTAACTCTTGTGCCCGGAGATTACGTTGGTCCTATGATACTGTGAGGCCTAAGATGTAGAGCAGGGCACTAACACTGCCAGGGTTAAGCTTTTCAATTCCCATTGGTGTCAGGCATGTTAAAAATGTATGTGCTCGTGGTTTGCTGTGCTTTATGTAAAACGACCACCAAATGGCTTCTTGTGCTGGCGGTTAGGAGTAGTTAGACCCACACCTCTGGACCTACATGAGGAGTTCATTTAAAAGATGCTATACGTATCTATTTTGAAAAATGTAAATAGCACGGGGTTGGAGTCTCTTTTAGCAAAGCAAACGTTGTTAGCTAGCTAAGATGCGTTAGACCATTGCCAGCGTTCCTGAGATGGACTTCCTTGAATTATGGCTACTTCTAAGTCACATAGAGACAGAGCACAATGAGGCATACTCTTTTGGCAGCGTATAAAACCTCAGTTCTGGGTTCTTTACCCTGTTGGTAGTCCATCCCACCACGCAGCAGCTTTTAAGCATTTTTGCCGTTGTTTGCTAGCAGATGGAAGTGACAAGAAGATGGAGAGTGATCGCTCTTGGGTGTGGGCGGGACTTAATTGAGCTCTACGAAGGCTTAAATTTCCAATGAATTGCAGAATTACCGGAAGCTTTCACAGCAGGCTCACAAAAAGACTTACCCTTCAGGCCGTTGTGCTTTTGCTAAAACAATGATATCGTGGTTATTGACAGGTGGCCTGTGGGAATGTGTTTGTTGACAGGTGGCCTGTTTCCATGACACCATAGCACATATTCAGTTGTTCTCGGCTTGGCCTACTCATTAAAATATGTATGGAGAAAGATTATGAATTCAAACATGATCATGCAACAGGCACAGGAATGCCTGCCACACTATTTACCAGCTATTGGTGATCTAGGCGTATTCTACTCATAGCAAGTTGCTCTGGACAAGAGCAGCCCTTAAATACCTCAAATGTGACGTAAGATGTGCTCAGCGTGCGGTACAGTACATTTCTGCTCAGCGATTGTTGACTAATTGGGTTTTGTCTCTGAAAAAGCAAAGCATTGTCATCACTTCGAAACATCAATCAAGTTGTTTCAAATGAAAATGAAGAGAAAGTTATTTGGAGTTTGGTTAGAAGGTGACTGAAACATAAACAAAGACTTTTAAACGTTCACTCACTTGTTCATTTGAGAGCAGTAGGGTGAACTCTTAAAACTTGGAAGTGGTATTATAACATCATACACATCATTTTACTGCTTTGGTAAAAAAAATATCTCTTTTATTCATCTTTTATTGTCAAAAGGTTTTTTAACAACCACATAATATGGATCTTTCTCTCAAATGTAATGTCAGTAGCAAAACTTAACACAATACTCTGTTATTAAGAAAAGCATAATAATAATAATTATCAGAGCTATATACAATACTGTAATTACTTCCACGTAATTACAGTCACCAAATTGTCAAGTCAAGTTTATTTATGTAGTGCTTTAAAAACAACAAAGTTGCTCTTACAGAAACAAGCATCAGAAAAAACAGAGGCATAAAAGCAAACAAGAGAAAGTTTTAAGTCAAACAGACACAAAGGATCAACTCAACAAAACCAGTGTAAACAGAACAGACAGAGCAAAAAACAACATTAAGGGTGGTTAAAAGCCTTGGAAAACAGACAGGTCTTCAATACATTTTTAAAAATGGGTCGAGACTCGAGCGGACTTGATGTGGTCCAACGTTTGGACACTACTATTACAAAGACACCAATCTGAATCGTGGATAATTCATCCCATTACAACAGGCCATGGAAGACCACTTCCAGAACATGTATGTTAATGTCAGGCAATCTCCTCCTACACCCCCCAAAAACTGCATGTACAGCAAGTCAGGTCTCTTTTATTCTCTCCAAGTCTTGGCTTCAGAGGCGCTCGAACTCGCCGGGATCCTACCAGATTAATGACAGAAAACTGCCGTGGCGATGGCGGGCATTAAAGTGTCAGACTTCTTCTTCTGCGCTGAGAGAATTATTTAAGTGATCGGTGCCAGGCGGGGACGGGTAGATCAGTGCCGGGCCCTTC
>OMKK01032194.1:0-22839 GCA_900302305.1 Polymixia japonica | reverse complement strand
TAAGAAAAACACAGGAAAAGAGATGGACAGGTTGACCTTTTGAGTCAGTGGCAAACGCAGGAATGTTGACACAATCAGTTAAGTGTTACTAGACTATGTACACAACAAACAAAAACACACAGATATTGAGTGACATTGAGTGAGAAAGTATGACATTCCATTAGGAGGCTGGAACGGGCATCTAGAAGGTTAAAAGTAAAATAACTTGAGCTATTTGACTGGCATTTGTTCCATGTAGTGAAAGCATGTAATGATTAAACCCAACAGGAAAACAAGTCAATGAAGCATCACTGAAGGGCAGGTTTACGGAGCTCAACTCATGTCAGTCCACCACAAGAAAGGTTACTCCATGTTCCAGTGGTGTAACACCTAGCTGGTGTAACACAACAAGCCCTGTCAAGACTACAGGTGCAGTAAAACATCCTATCAAACCACAAGACAACAAGCGTCACTAGCTAAACACAGTGTGAGACGTACTGTCCGATAGAAGGCCTGTAATGAGGTGGGCCTGGTGAAACCCTGGCGATCCCATCAGTTAGACCATAACTCTCATATCATAACTGTTAGAGAGAGGGTGATGTGCGAGTTATCATCACCAGCCAATGAGGAGGGTCTGACTGACAGACTTCAGACAGAACTAATCTGGAGGCATGGCACCGAATGAGAGAATATTTACTAAGGACTCTTACTGAATGAAATGAAATTAGCAACCACTGGTAAGGCTAGCATAAACTGTGGAAGCAGCGTATTAGCGGAGTAGCCAGTTATACCTTATTTGGCTTTATTTGGACGTGTCAGTGGTACACCTCTGCAGCAGGCGTGTCCAATAAACACTCTCCTGTGTGATGGATGGGTATCAAATACCAAGCCGATGTAAAACCGTGTTAACACTCTACAAAGTTGCACCATTGCATGTAAACAATGAAGAACTTGATACATCTGGAAAGGATAAACTTGAGAATAAAGGGGCTGTTTCATTTCACTTGTAACTTCAGGCCATGATGGGTTCAGAGGTCGGTGTATAACTCCGTACCAACACAAACACTTCCACTGCTGAAAACGTGTGTTTTGATAAGATATGATGTTTTGAAACATACTCGCGTCACTTTCATTTTTATTTACGTCACACTTCCGGGTACGAGTGAAGAAGAAGAAATGAAGGAGATGAACAAGGAGAGGACGTAGGGAATGTGGAGGAAAAACAACACTACTCCTGAATAACTTGCCTTCTCCTGCTAGTTCGCTGCTCTCTGACTGTTTGCAGGATATTATCTTCTCCACCAGCTGGTTGTAACTACAGTTGCCCACTGCCTTGACAATGTCATGCATCTGAAAAGAGAGATAGAAAATGAGGGAGAGTATTCACAGAGCCTTTGTTCTGCTTTACTTGGAAGTAGAACAACCTCAAATAGCATTATTGGCCTTATTGACTAAAGAAAGAAAATACTTAAGAGAGGTTCAGGGAGAGACTGAGTGAGGAGGAGGGTCTCCAGCGTCTCACCTGGGGGTCAACCAGCCAGCCGTGGTACAGGGGGATGTCCAGCAGATCGAACACAATGCATTCTGGGGTGTACTCAAAGACGCGCACCCCTGTGAACTTCACGTTGACATCCAGTCCCGTCTGCAGCTTGTGAAGCACAGCCATCGCATCGCTCATGTTCTGGGAAACAAACAACACAGTAGACCTCATTAACAAAACACACAAATAAGGCATGGAACTCCTTAAAAATGTACAAGGACCCAACTTGTTCTTATTCCAGGTGTGCCTTATGATGAATGCCAATCACTCTTAAATTGGATGTGGTTGCCTGGCGACCACATCCAATTTACATCCATATCCAATTAAAGGTGTGTTTCCCTCACAAAGCATTGCTGATGTGAAAATGCCACCAAACAAGATATTCTTTAAGGAAAGAAACTGACATTTTAGAAAGTAGGGTTAATGAGGAGAAACACATGATTTTTGTCAAAGTCATCTGAGACCTGCACAGTAAACTGCACACAATAAAAATAAATACTTTAAGATAAGTACATAAGAAAGAATAAGTGCAGCATTTTGGCCAGTGGTGTAGTATGATCATATCATCCCTCTCTGTGCTCTCAGTATAGATGGCCTGTCTCTGCAAAACCCTACTTGCCAAGTAGTAAAGCCCTTCTCAGTGTCTCATGTCTAATGGGCTTTTGTATACAAGATCAATCAAAACTGTTAAAATGATACACGTTCACAATGAACATAACAACATATCTACATTTCATTTATTAGTAAAGATCAGATGTGTTCAGATTGTCCCAAAAATAGTGTCCTATTTATGTAAATATTCATGATTATATCAATGCCGATTGCTAATTTAACGTCTAACTTGATTAATTTGTTTTACATACAGCAAAAAGCACGCAAAGAATAAATCGGCATAAGAATGTTTCAAAATATTTATGACCTATTCTTACCCACGAAAAAAATCAATTTGTCCATAAGCACAAGTTAAGATGAAGCTGTTCATATGTGTAATTCATGAATGAGTCCAACGTCTCTCACTTGAGGAAGGAGGTTTTGTTAAAAGCTTCCTGTGATCACAGCGGTACGTTTCCCTCAGGGATTAAATGAAGCAAGATAGAGGTCTATCCAACCGTTCCTTCTCTCCATTAATATTTGCTTAAATGTTTAAACATATTACAAAAACAGCCTGTGGATAGTCTCCACAACATTAGCCAAACAATTGCATTCAGGAAAATTAACTGCGCATAAAATAATTTTAATTCACTGTTTAGCTACATACGCTTTCCGTACAATCTCTGGAAACTCCACGAGACAAAGGCCACTAGACGCTTGACATCTTCCTTGGATAAACTCTACAAAGCTTTTAACTCAAGGGGACTCAGTTGCAAAATGGACTCTGTCCTATAGTATTTTTTTCCCCCACTGTGGAATACATTACTATCCCATCTGTATAACTGGAAGCATGGTAATGGGCTGGAAAGGGCTTTTGGTTCACGTTCTACCTCAGGGCCTAAAAATACAGTCATAGAATTAGTCATTTATTCCACATTGTAACAAAGCACTATAAAGCAGAGTCCATCCTACAGATAAAATCTCATTTAGATGTATAATTATCATGCAAGAAGCTACACTTTGGACTTGGCAGACTTTCTCAAAGGAAGATTATCAAAACTCTGGTAATGCTGATTAGTTACAAACTTCATGCAGTTATTTTGTTTAAAGAGTAACTAAACAAATATCAACTTTAAAAGGCACAATCTGCAATTGGTTTGAACGGTCACATCGCTGCGGTTCTGTTTGTTTTGTAAACTGTGATGTGGCTGAAAACTTTGAAAGCCACAGAAACCCTGGGAACTCCTCTGACTGAGGCGATGTGCAAACCAAAACAATGTTGTTGTAATTCCTTGCTTGGCCACAACAGGGCAGCACTTATAGCACCAATAGCAGATTGTGCCTTTAGGAAGTTTAAGTAAATTTGTCCTAATAATTTTGCTCAACTGAAATTATGGATGACTGCATTTTCGCTGATGAGCAATTTAACATGTGAGGAAATATCGTAAATATAGTTAAAAAATGAAAGCTAACAGTCTGTATATTTGCCTCATATTCATCTATAAATCACAAATACATGAATACACTGTGGAAAGCCCTAAACCTTTTACTACTGTATAAATGCTAGTGGATTGTATATATCATATGTATATATTTGCATAATGTGTACACACATGCACCTGACAACCTAGCTAAACAGACTAACTAATTCTTTCCATCTAACCCCAGAGGGATGTTCCTCAGCTGTCTCCATACCCCAACCCCCGTTTAACTCCGAGAGCAAGGTCACGCCTTCCAGCTGAGGCCTGCAGCTCTAATATGCGTTGTCACGGAAAATCATTTTATTTTCATACGCTCTTTTTCCAAATGGTGAAAAGACAGAGAGGAAATATTTTTCATCAGACCCACTGCGAGTATATTCCAAGAGCGGTGAGCTCTTCCAACACTGACACTTGTGGAGACAGGGTGAGGTGAAAAGCAGTTTGTAGACCATCTAAGTGAGTGCATTACAGGGCTGTGTGCAGTGCTGATGGGGGATTAGTGGGGCCTATGTAATGGACCACAGCCCTGAGCTTCTGGGGTGGAAGGCTTCAGTCACTGCAGAGCAGATGAGCTCTCTGAGATCTGCTGATTACCACCACATCACCTACATTCATGTGTGTGTTGTTTGTGTTGGATTCTCTTCAGCACTTTAAAATTAGCAGGTTACAGGCACTGCTGTTTTCTCACCCGCACACACACACACACACACACGCACACACACACACACACACACTGTTGGACCATCAACGTCCACCATGAAATATTTTCTTTCTAATTCCAATGCAAAAAATGTGTGTGTGCGTGTGTGTGTGCGTGCATGTGTGCGTCATTGTAAAAGCTCTGTATTGCTTGGATGTCGGACTCCCTCAGAAAAGGGGGCCAGTATAATCCTAAACAGTTTTAATTGAATTTTTATGAGGAAGAGAGAGGAGTCTCTGACTGAATAAACAACCCTGTCCTCATATTACATGTCTCAGATCAATACTCCATTCTCACAACCCTGCAAGCAAGATACATTAACCAGTGGTCTGCCAGTGATGCCTGTTGCAATGGGCAGGTTACACTTGGGCAGGTTACACTTGGGGCAGGTTACACTTGGGGCAGGTTACACTTGGGGCAGGTTACACTTGGGGAAGCACAAATACTACGAGCCTGGAATACAACGGCTAGCTGTCAGACACACATACCATTCTCTGTTTTTGTCACAAGTGTTCTGGACATTCTTTGTATCAGAATGAAAATCCAGGACAACCAGTGCGGGTTAGTAATATTTTGGCTTCTATCTATATTTTCAGAGTAAATGAATATAAAAGAGGAACATTTCATCTGAAACATGATAAAGTATTTTTCCAGTTCTTGAGGGCTGGCATCATGGATGAATGGACCTCTGAAGAGCAGGAGTGGCCTCTGAGCTGTGGTCATTGACAGGAAAGCGGAACAAAACTACACTCCAACTCTGCAGCTCCTCGGAGTAAATATTTGACAATAGGCAAAAAACATCCAAGCAATCACTATTTTAATCCTCATATCCTCTTGTGACAGATGATGTTTTGAAGCTCCATTTATAAATAGGACTAGGCCCATCTATCACAGACTCACAGCTCTCTTCAAAACCCGGGCGGCACGAGTTAAAAATTGACAGACGAAAAGGAATGAAAAATGAAAAAACAACTTCTAAACTACGGTGTGTTTGACACTCGTACACATTAGCATAATAGAGACTCATTCTCCGCACCCCCACTCGTCCCGCCACATCTTCCTCTTCTCAAACAGCTTACATCGTAGTCTCCTTCAAACTTCACACACACACACACACACCACCACCTAAACACGCCCATACACACACACACACACACACACACACACACACACAGAAACATAAGGACGCCCATATGCCAAAGAGCTCTGCACTCTGGGCCGGTGTCCACGGTTAGACCACCATAATTACTATGCAACATGAACGTTAACTGTTCCCTTACTTCAACCCAGCAAGCAGAGGGACACCGCAGTTTCATCTGCAAGGATGTATTTTAGCTCGACTTAAATTTAGAAAGCCTGCGCCAAGAAGGCAACGCAACGAGGAGCCTGCACATTTTGTCTCTGCTTTTAAAATGACGAAAAAAGTGTGCGTCGAAATCGTTCGCAGATGTGCTGGTTCCCTGCCACACAAGAGCGTAGAGGAGGAGAGATTTCCATCTCCGACTGCCTCTCTATGTGAGCCACACACACACACACACACACAGCCCCAGTGCAGGCCTGGAGCTGAACCCAGCCATGCATCTCTGAGCATCCACAGCCATGTGAAACGACATGATCTGACGCTCTTGACCCCTGTTGTTCCCTGGGCCTTGCAAGATGCGTCTTATGTAACCTATACAAAACTGAGAGGGAACCAAGATCTGTAGCTCTGTTTGGCTTGTGGAACAATGACACTCAACCCAATGCATATTTCTGTTTTATGTAACATGCATTGACCTTTTCCGCAACCTCAACGCAAATGTTGTGTGAACCCAGTGAAGTATACATTATGTACAGGACTACATTTGGCCCAGTGTTGTTTAGAACTGATAATAATGGTTGTAAGAGCAGCAGTCACTGAGGTTTCCACCTTGCTGCTGAGAAAAGGCCTCAGTTTTTGGGAGACCTCAAGTTCGACTTCGCTGGTACTTCTACTCAGGAGAAAGAGTGGGGAGAGAGAGAGAGAGAGAGAGAGAGACAGAAAGAAAGAGAGAGAGACAGAGAGAGAGACAGAGAGAGAGATAACACCACGATTCCCATGCTCCTTAATTACCATGAACAGTCAGCAGCTTAGTGATGCTTAAACACACACAGACGCAAGCAACGACACAGGCCTGTTTAATAATGGCCCTCGAGTCATGAGAAGGCCGTCCTCACCTGCTCATAGTTCAACCGCTGGGCCTCAGAGATCTCTTTGGGCTTGGTGTCAAGGATGTAGTCCCCTGCATAGGGAGAGAAAAGAGCACAAAGATGCAGAATGAGCTAGCAAGCTAGCAAAAAAGGAAAGAGTGAATCTATCAACAGAGCGAGCCAGTCCCCGTCTTTATCATCAGAGATATCCAGAGATTATCAAAATGCCCTCTCAACTAAAGCATATGTACAGAAAATAACACAACCAATGGCAGATGTTCTGCGATGTCTCTAATTCCCAGCGAAGGCTCTGAGTGAAGCATTAAGTGTCGGCCAGCTGTTTTTCCGGGAAGGGCTGGGCCAGACATACGGGGTCGGTCAAGCCCCTCGCCAGGCCTGAGAGTTCTGTCAATTCAGCAAAGACAGAGCTCTGTCAAAGCTACCGCCTTGCTCCAGGTCACCCGTAGCCTGATCAGAACCATAGAGAGACAGGGACACAGTTCACCTGTCACCTTTCAATAACATTCACAACTCCACCACAGCCTGGAATCACACAGCACAGCTTTGCTTTACCTCGTTGTCATATCATGAATAGTCTCTATTGGAAAAACACTGTCCTGACCTTTTAAAACTAAATCTATGCTTTATAATATGTCAAAATTCAAATAGTTGTACTTAAAAAAATACTGGACCAAGAAACACATTTCCTAATCTCTATTAACAGATATCTGCATATGAATCATATGAATGCAGACTCTGTAGGCAACGGGACAAGATATTGGTATAAGAAGCCTTCTGGTTTCCTTTCGTAGTCCAAGTAGTATTGACCAATCAGAGAGAGCAAAAGAGGAGGAATGCATCGGCCGAAATGTAATCTTCCTAACCAACACGTCACAGTGAGAAAAGAGACCTAACTTATCATAAAATTGCAAATGTATCCAGCTAATTTCTCTGATAAATATCCTGGGTAACTGTCCATAGATGCGTTGATATTGGGCCTGTTTAAAAGGGATGGCAGCAACAGACATTTCATCGATCATTATTTCATGTTAAACAGCTAGAGAAGGACAAAGATAGAGGCTGTTCTGCTTGTCAGTTTAGATTACATACTTTATTTCAGCAAACAGAATGAATTGAGTATATGTAGAAAAAAAGCCTAATTTATAGAGGTATAGAGTGCCCCAGTTTTAAGTCCTAAAACCCGGAAGTGTGTTACCATGGGTTCCCTCGCTAAAGCTCTGATGGATTTTCTCATTGGATTTTGGTCAGATCCATGAAATAAGGTCTGTGGTTAACACACGCTTAAGAGATGTGGCACATTTTGTTCTACCAGATAAAATACATCAGTAAACATCCCACTTGTGAAAAAAGTTATATTGATTGCATTTATGCTTCAAAAATCTTTAAAGTAGTATTAATTTGTGAATTACTGTATCTTGTTTAACAAAACGTGAATATTATACGCCTTTGTTTGCCACAGAGCTTATTTTCTGCATCAATCCAAAGCCCAAAGGGGAAAAAACCATTAGAGTTTTGGCGAAGGAACCCGTGGCAGAGCTAACTTCCTGGTTGGTCTACAAAAAAAACATGATCACTTCAGCACTCCACTTCCTATCACATCTTTTTCTGAAGCTATATTACTGGAATGGCCAGGAACATAATGAGATAATGATCTGTTTGTGGCCATGCGATGAAAAATAACTGCCCGCTCCCGGACTAGGCTATCTCTACACGTCACAAAACTACTATTAACTATGAGCAAGTAAACAACCTACTGGTGACACAGTGTTTTGATCAGAAACCTCCTCTGATGTGAGCTCTATGTCAGCTCTTCAGGTGTAAACATCAGCATTAGTCAAGAATGTGTTGTGGGGGGGCAAGTCAGCTGAATGTTACTCTATGCCCAGGCAGGGAAAACCCCCCTGTCATCTCTACTCCAGTTAACTCGCTAAGCTCCCCTTGCTGGGTCTCTGTTTCTATTGCATCACGGAGATGCTCCATGTTGTCGTACTGGACAACAACCACCAGCTTCTCCAACATATCCATGACCCCCTCACTTACACCTCCCATTAACATGTCCTGGGTGCTCAGACTGCAAACAGATAGAACTCATAAAACACAGGTGTATGCAGCCCAAGACACATTAAAGGTCCCATTTCCTCTGGAAGTGGGCAGAGACACATTTGGCCACATTAACAACAAACTGTAAATCCAACGCATTTCCATTCCACATACCGTACAGGAACTGCATGAACAGAAATAAACTATAGCGCACGGATCCAACTAGGAAGCCCATGCAAATCAAAAAGGGGACAGGCAGCTCTGATGACAAATTTGTTGTTAAAAATGGATTTTCAGGTTAGTCAGGGATGAGGAACAGGTGGGATGAGGTGTTTATGGTCTGTTTCACAAGATGTAAATATAGCAAGAAGAAGCGGGATGCCCGGCAGTCTCTGTTTTCAATTTCAAATCCAATTTGAATGTGTATGTTGGAAGCCTATTTTAATGTCAGCTGTAAATGAAATTCAGCTAAATCATATCCAGACACAATCCAGATACCATCTGTTAATGTCACATGTAAAGGGGCTCTATCTCACCCAGGACGGACTCTTCAAGCTTTATCATCCCTTATTATGTGTTGTGACGAGCAGCGATGAGTTTAGGAGCTATCCATGACATCCTGAACAGTACACAGATGTATAGCTTTGAGCAGAATTAAAAAAAAAGCATTAGGCATAACTAGAACTCTGGAAATCATCCACAGATATTAAGCATGAACATATTTGGTGCATAAAAAATGCTCAGTGTGATTTGTAGAACAGTGCTTTCAGTGCATGGCTGGTCAACATACACAGACAAGTATAACAGCCATGTAGAACGAAACATCGACCCTATGAAAGAGTTAACATGTTATCCTGTGATCGTTGACAGTCCAGTCCACTCGTGCCAAGGAATGCTGAAGCATGTGACACCAAAGCCAACCAGAAGATTGGTGCAGAAGACAGTAGCAGGGACTGGGTCTCGCTCTAGCTGGGATGAGAACCCCTTCAGTAATCAGACACTCTGCTTTGACATTGCATAAACATCCCAGTTATGAAGGGAGGTAGGAGGCACAGCATGCCTCGCAGGGAGGAGATATAGCTCCTGTTTCCCTGACAGAAGCAGAGGATTGGCCCATGGGGGTTTCCCCTGTTCTGGGCTGTTCATCTGTTGACTCTGGAATATACTATCTGACCATGGGAATGTACCTACCCCTCTGAGGGTATATGAAACACAAGTAACGTTTCCATGTGACGGCTCATAGGCAACACTCTATCCAGCTGGCGCTCAAATAACACCACAAAAGAAGTCTTAGTAGCTAGGCCTTATACAGCGAGTAGGTCAAGTCATACATTTCTGTATTTGAGAAATGTATTTTCTGAAGTTTCTGTATGAGAGAGGACAGATCAACACAGGAGGTGAGAGGCGGGCTTTAAAATGCCAAGCAGATAAAGGCAAGCTCCAATTAAGTAACGTGATATGTATCATTAGTATATTATAATTATTTATCCCCTTCAACCAATTATATGGCATCATTGTTGCCTGTAGACATGCTATTCCATAACAGGCTTCATAGCTGAAAATAAAATACTCACCAAGATACTCCATTAGTTGTTCAGCAGTTATTATTTCCATCATAGGTGGCATTTTAACCTGCAACAGAAACACAGGACACCCATTCATTAAATAAAACAATGCAAGAAAAGAGAACCAAAATTACAGTCATTCAGGCACCTCTCTTCACTGTTGGGCCTTATGTCTTGTAGTACACAGGGAGGGGCAGTGGTTAAGTTACCTTGTGTGCTTTGTCAGCAGTCAACACATATTGCCATAGACGAAAGCCAGTGACCATATTTTAATGTCTGTTAACTGTCATTTTAAATGAAAATGTATTCAGTTTCACAGCAGGTGGTTAGAGAAGTAGAGGCATGTTTTTTTTACGCTCTAGTTGTGCACCCATGCCTTTTTTGTTAATCCCAAATGTTATATTAACGATGTAAACTATACAACCGATACAATATAGACCTTCAAGTAAGACTGGGCTATAATGATTATTTTCTGAGTAGCCTATTCTCAAAAATTGACAGGTAACATCAAAACTAAAAAACCAGTAGAGCGATTTGATTTTGATTTTTTTTTATTCATGCAACATTTGTATTAGTGGAGTTCAGAGAGTGTCCCACAATCAAATTCTCATCTATTTAAGCTTATTTCGGGGGACTTTACCTTCCATGTAAGCAACAGGACATTCATAATTGCCAGTAAGGGACAGGGACCATTCTCGTTCTGGGTGATGATGGGCGTGTTCTCATCTTTCCACTTGATCCACTTGATGTGGTAGATGGACTGACCGGCTCCTCGGTCCTTGCTGCACGAAATCTTTGTCCCATCAACCCCATAGTCGTTGTGCAGAGCCAAGGCCAGTCCTCTATCCTCCAATCCTTCACTGTTCAGGTCAGAGCTGGGGCACGAATTCAGGTTCGAGAACGACTCGAGTGAATCTATGCTTCGAGATTCTCCTGCAAAGCTGGGATCCGGGTCACTCCCACTCGGCAGCCCCTCGGATACGGTGCGATCACCGCGTAGCAGCCCCGGGTTGACGTTTCCCCTTATTATCGCATCGTCCGGGCACAGATGCGTCGGTTTGACGAGCTTCGTTTGTTCAGTTTCTGCACAACCCGACGTCTCTGGTTCTGGATCTGCGTTAATGACACCCGACGCTGCAGCGAGAGGAGAAGACAAACCGTCGCTTGTGTTGTTTACTAACTTTGAGGAGCCTCCCTCGCTGTTTCCTGCAGCCGGGTCGTCGCGTCCCGTCCCGTTACTGATCCGACCCCCAGACCCAGACCCGGACCCAGACCACGACCCAGGCGCCTCGGCGTCCTTCCCCGTCCCCCGCTGCACCGGGAGGAGACCCACCGTGTCTTGCATGTCTGCTTCCCCGGGACCGGAGGTGATATTTACGGCGCTGGGAGCAGAAGCGGTGCAACTAACGTTAAGCAAAGTACTGAGAGGAGGGTCGATATTCTTGCATTTATCGGTCGCTCCTTTCATTCCAGCGACGGTCGTAACATCCTCCATGTCTCCCGCGGTCGTAGCGCACAGAGAATTCCCTTCGGTGTCTCGGTGCAGGTTTGCATTTTTCTCCATTTTCGATTTTTACAAAAACTGTCGACAGATTTTTTTTTTTCTAGCTAAATTGCAGCTTCAGTCCCAGCGACGCCATGACGACTCTGCGTGTGACGTCATCAACACGATTCGCGTTCGGACTAAAAAAGGGGGCGGTGACCGAGCAGCAAATTAGTGCTGCGTTTGAGTTCGTTTCGTAAACTCGTAAACAGGTCGATTTCAACATGTGCACATATACTGTTTGCAGATCAGAAAAACTTTAACACGTTAAAATTCAGATGCTCGATTCAATTATGTTTCAAAGCATCAGATAACGCATGCGATCTGATTGCATTTTAGGAGTTTTAGCGATTAATGTTAGATTAATCCTGATGTTTCACGTAGTCTGTAAACACGAAGCCTTCTTTTTTTCCCCCACCCCACCACAAAGCCAGGATCACCACGTTAGCCCGATTTTACCATTCATTTTATGTTAAAGATACAAGCGGTGAACGCGAAAAAATGAATAGTCGACCCGTTTACGAGGATCCTCTAAATGCAACGTCAACCTGCTGTGCGTGCGTGTGTGTGTGTAAAGTGAGCCGAGTTGTTTTGACAGCTCAGAATAATCTTCATGTATTAACCGTTTACAGCCACATGGTGGCAGAAGGTACTCAATCGAGCACAAAGCACGAACTACTGACACCTGCAAAATTACTGGTTTTTGCCAACCATCAGTTTGGCAAATGGGATCCCTAGAAAACTCAATCAAATTATAATTTTGCATTAACTCTGACATGGAAAACTTTTACAAAAAGAGGTTGGCATTAAAGTAAGTGAGAAAGCCATGTATCCTAAACTATACTGGAAATGATTGTCCTCAATATGAGGTGGCCATACAAACGTTTTGGAACACCTGCCATAGGTACATTTATAATAGATGGCTTTCAAACAAGTCATACAAGCTGAAATTGTTAACTTGCTTAAAGCTGCTAAAAGCTCTTATGGTCAATGCTACAATTTGGCTATATACCAAATGTCTGGACTTTACCAAGTCTGACTTTGGGGCACACCCCTGTTATGTATATAGCAAAATGAACAAATTCACAAGTGCTCACATGCATTAAGAGCAAAGCAGCAAATTGAACCAGCTAACATCCATGCTGTTTTGTTGACACCAATACTGTCGTATTTAGGAGAGAACATGTAGATATATTTCATAGCTTGAGCTAAAAACTCAAATCCAACTTTAAACTTTACAGATCATTTGGGAGGTATGCTATGCCTTTTCTCTCCAACACTCAAGTGTAGGTAAAAGGTAAAAAATAAAAGGATAGAAGTACTTCAAAAGTAGTGTTACTCTGAAGATGTTCCCAAGTATAGTAGCCTAATTAGTTACTCTCACTTCTATATTCTCGGTAGTAAACCCGGACAGGACTGCCCCAACGCCCCATGAGTCACGATGGGCGGAAGTAAACAATGCACGGCTTTATCAGCATTCACATAGGCCAGCGTTGGTGCCAGCGGTCGGTGCCAATAATTCGGTGCCACCGTTGGAGTCAATTACACTCAGATGGTTCGTCATCCTCGTCTACACACCTGACTAAACGTTCAGCCCCTCGACCATAATAAACACGTTGCAGAATAGGAATGGGCGTGTCCAGACCCCTCTCCTGCGGTCTCCGGAAGGGCGGAGGGATCGTCTTGTCTGCGCCATGACGTCACGCCGTGACGCTAGCTCGCTTGAGCACAGAGGTCCGACTGTACCTTTAAGTGAAAAACGAAACAAGAAGCAGTTTTTGCGTTACCAGCCCTCACTTAGCTAGTTTATTTAGCTTACGATACATTTTCATCGATATGCTATTTTTAAAACTCCTTCTCACGTTTTGCTGCCTACGAAATATCAAAGGTAAGTTTTTGTCAACGATGATTCGCGGCGGAAGGAGAGTGTTCAACGGTCGCTAATGAAGCTAATCGGATCTAGGAAATAGTCCCCAAGCAGTTTGCTCGCTTATCGAACTTAGCTCGCTAACGTTTAACTGTAGCGTTACTAGCTGCTAACGTCTTATTTAACGTTACCGGGCTAATGTTAACTAGTTTGACTGGCAAAGGGTGATACAGTGGAAAAAATGTGTTGTGATTTTCAGCTTATGGTTTTTTTGGTATGTTGTAAACTGGGTTGACTGGGAGAGATACCGACTGATACCAGTCAAGACTCGGAAGTAATAGAAGTGCTGCTAAATAATGTCAAAAACAACTAAACCTGAGCTCATGTGTGGCTTTTCATTTCATTTCATTCAGACCAAAATAACCACCGAGTACACAGATAAGTGACTAAAAAAAAGCAAATTGATTCTGTTTTATTTAATTATCACATGAACTAACGTTAGCTGTCAGCTAGCACATCTGAATGTAATGTAATTAAATAAAGACGTTATCTAAAGGTGCTAGATGAGATAGATCTAGGTGTGTAGATGGATCTAGGTGTGTGTTGTTATAACGTTTGACAGCTGTCTGCTGCTGCATACCTGCAGGATGAATCTATCTCGATCCTTCGCACCTGGCTGGTATAAAGTTTGATAGGTTTATGGGGCGTTATTGTTGTTGTTGTTGGTTTGGGGCGTCATGCATTTTGCAGCGTTAAGAACAGACGGTTTTCGAAAATGTTTTTGCTTTTTAGATGTGAGAGAATGAAACGGGATTACAAACATAGCAACGCCTTTTGACAATGTGGACCTCTAGATATGTAACCTGGATACAGTTTTCATTATAAACCTGGTGAGAAAACGCAATGCCTCTTAGTGACATCGCTAAAACAAAATAGTCGATAGTGAAGAGTTTTCAGAAACATCCCCGGGGTGATATGAGTGTATGGGTGAATGCCAAAAAAACAAACCTTGATATCAAATATTGGCATTTGAATTAACCTCCTTGGTGTGGGACACAGTGTAACCCTAATATTCTAAAGTTTTACTTTAAAAGTTTAAACGTGTTTCATTTTTATACATGAGTCTGGGCAAGCCTTGATGTACTCTTCAGTTTGAACTGTCAACAATACAAATCTGAATGGAGACTGGCAACGGCCAACGAGATTTGAGCGTAGAGGGAAACAATGTACAGGAAGTGTAGAGATAAAAACATTACACCCCTTTGTTTGTTTTGGTTCTGTGCTGTAGCAGTATAAGGTAATCCCATACTAACGTACTGCCTACGACATACTGCGTACTGAATGAACGTGAATTACGTATGCTATCACCAGCAGACTGTTCACACTGAAGTATACTCAAGCAAGACATCATCAAGTCGTGTATCGATCACAATATTACCAGTCCGAGCAACCGTTGAGACTGCGCATGTCAGTCATTGCGCGGTCTGAAGAGACAATGCATTTTGGGGCAGTTGGAGGGTAGCACCCCCGCAGCATCCTCCCCCTATAAAGCCCCAGTGCTAGCATTGTTCATACCCCTTTTTCACTCAGCCACCTTTGAGAACAGATCGTCCGCGAACTTTGTTTCACCATCCGGTGTCGCAGAAGAAATTCATCATGTCTGCTAGCAAGTCCTGCGCCTTGCTTATGCTGCCAGGGGATTCTCATATATCCTTTTTTCTGCTGCCTTAAGACGGCACTCCTCTTAGCCTTGGTGTCGGTCAAGAGGGCGGGGGACCTGTGCACCCTGTCTGTGCACCCCTCTTGTATGTCTGTCAGCGATGACAGGTGGTCGGTGGAACTGTGTCCGAATCCGTCTTTTCGAGGGTCGAGGGTCATTCACCTGAGGGCCTTCTTCCCCCCTCCTCACGCCAACAGGGAGGAGGAGCGCCTTCACACCTTGTGCTGTCAGGAAGTCCGTCCGGCTATTTGTCTACCACGGTGGTCGGGCTCAGGGGGCCCCTCGGTCTGTGCAACGGCTCGCTCACTGGATTTGTGATGCGATCCGCAGGAGTTATGAAGCAATTGATCACGTTCCCCCATATCTTAGGGACATGACTGCTGGTTCTGTGTCTCATTCATTGCTTGGGGCACTGTCTGGGGGGACCTCGTCTGGAGCAGACTGAGGTGTTTTTTGTGTAACGTCCAGCTTGTCGCTGGCTTTTTGCAGTCCGGTGCAACACCCTCAGGCAGGCGGCCCAATTGGGTGGTGAGTGCAAAGATCTTTCTCAGGTGCCGAGGCTGAGCCTCATAGGGTAAACCAATAGCGAAGCCCATTAGAGAGCAAAGCACTTATGACATTACGACATACTGCTACAACACAGAACCAAAACAAACAAGGGGGTGTGATATTTATGTACACTTCCTGTACATTGTTTCTCTCTACGCTCAAATCTCTTTGGCCGTTGCCAGTCTCCATTCAGATTTGTATTGTTGACAGTTCAAACTGAAGAGTACATCAAGGCTTGCCCAGACTCACTGTCTGTTTAGTCAAGTTGTGTGTCCCCAGCCTTAGACACTCATCCTAAACAGCATAAGGTATAGTTACATCAGAACCTCTGTACTGATAAATGTGCATCTCTCAAAAATCTACAAACATATAATTTGTAATTATGTAAAAACTCCCCTTCTTAATTAAACATTGTTGTAGCCGTTGCTTTTGTCACACACGATCTGAAACAATCAGTGTTTCAATTAGATCAAACACCTTGCATCTAAAGTGCTCTGTAGCAAGAGAACCAGGTACTTAATTCCACAGTGGTAAAAATGAGTCACTTTCTCTTCTCAATCTCCAACAAAAGGTCATAGAAAGTGTAATTGGATTATTGTTAATTCTCAATTTGTGCTTTGTTGAAGATTGAGTATAAAAGGACATTACTAACCTGTTTATACCAACAATGCCTATTCTAGACTTCAGGCTTCAGATATCTTTCAAGTTACCCATGCTTTTTTGTGTTTATTTACAAACCGAGTGATCTTGTGTGGTTTAACCTACGCTGGATTAGCCACGATTAACCTCTAGCACGTCAGTATGGTATCACAGGTCTACTATGCTGCTCAACAGACAGACAGCTGTTGGACGTTGTTGTTCTGTAGCACTGTGGGTTGTGGTGAGGACTGGGAGTGACGGGGCAATCCTTTTCCTCTACTTAAAACTTCCATCCCAATGTCCTGTGAGCAGACAGGGCTGCATATCTGTGCAGCTGGAACTGGGAGCCCTGGGCATGTTCAGGAAAACAAAGAGAGAGACAAAACAAAATCCTTTTGAGTTGACACAAGGAAGATGCTATTGTCGTTTTGTAGACCTTGTGCTGCCAGAGCTGCTGGAATTGACTGATTATTCTTAAATGACTCAGGAATCACCTTTTCCCTTCTAAGGGTCATCTTGTTATTTCTGGATGTTTTAAGGTGTGAGCTCTAAAAGTCTCCATTATACTGTAGGTCCTCACCATCAGAGGTGAGGGTCCAGCTGCAGGTTAGATCTTTGATGGCTTACATGATTTAGGACTGTCTGATGTTATTTGTGAATGAATGGTTGTGAAAGGTTTGTGTTAACCAGTGTTTGTGAAGTGATAGCCAGGGTCTGAAGTGCTCCCAGATTAGATTAATTTTGTGACTTTTCTATTATTTTTGGTGTTGCTGCTAAATGTTTGTCTTTGGTTGCATACCAGCCAATTCTCTGAAACTTTAAATGTTGAATAGCTCAACCTGCTTAACCATGGAGTACCCCCTACATTTATTAAAAACATTAAATATGCATGCTTGCATATGCTGCAAACACGGCCGTTTTAGCAGCATGCATCAACAAGGAAATTCAAATCAATAGGATATATTTTTGTATAATTGCATTTTTTTCATGTTTTTCATATATTACCCAGACATGAAGTCAGGTTGGATAAACAGTTATGCTCAGTTTCTGCCAGGACCACTGCTACCAGGCCTAGCTACTATGATGGCACATCTATATTGTAAACACATCTATAGTAAACCAAACTGGAGTTTCGTTATGGAAAACCTTTGAGACTTAAAGCCTGCTGGTTACAGTCATCAGTGTCAGTTATGTTACATGTATGATTCACAATGTGGAGAAGAGACATTTGTACTACCCAGAGCTGTGAGATGTCTGACTTGTCATGTAAGCCATCCTGCAATTACCCAGCATGAGTCATGAATGAGTCATGACCTGTGCTGTTTCCCTTCCTCTGTTGATTTCAGTTCATTCAATTAAATGAAAGAAAATTTGAATTATCCCCGAGGGCCAATTCCTGAGGTGGGCATAGTAAAAAAGGACAGCACAGATGGGACATAAGACACATGACAAACAGACAGTGAACAGTGTGGTAAATGTGGTCTTTCAAAGGATTACACTTACTGGATTGAGTGAGGCTAAAATGACCCTAAAGCATGTAGACTGACTGGTTTTTCAGTATTTCCTTAGTGTTTCACAGTCAACTCAAGAAATTTGAGCATCAAATGCTGAAATGAGTACAGTAGTCCTTGTCATTTGAGACCTTGTGCATAAAGCAACACACTAACAATTAAATTACTTTGTGTTAGTTTAGTGTAACTAGTAACTTGCATACAGCCTCACATCTCATGTTAAAACACACTTTAACCACTATCCAGAAAGCAACAAGCCCCAGTTGTTCTGGTGACAAGTATAAAGCCTGAGTTCCTCTAGCCACGTCTCTTTGTACCTTCTGTAATGAATCCCACTGGGGTCAGGGTCCTCAAATACCCTTTCACTGCTTCTTTCCTCCTTCCAGGGGATGTTGGCCTGGGCCTATACAAGTACATGTGCACACAGAATACACTCAAATACACCATCTGAGGGACGTTCAGTATTTCTCTACAGAACACTCGCCACTGACAGAGGGTTGTGAAGCAGGCAGCCAACCAAAAATATCATATTAATTAAAAACACTGAAGAGGCTTTTTGCTCTCTTTTTTTCAATTCCCTGCTTCACATTCATACAGTAACGCTCCTGGGAGCTGCTACTACTGTAGGCCACTGTACTGTATCTACTACTGTAGGCCACTTAGCATGGAGACTGCAGGAACTGGGGGCGCAGTGGCCTTTATCAAAGGCACCTTGATGTATGAGGCGTTGTTCCGGACAAAAGTGAGTCAGAATAGTGTGCGGAGGGGGACCGGAGGATCCAGTTGTAATTGCCTTCCATTCACCGGCCAGTAAAATAGACCAGGGGAAATACTTGACCAGTGCAGCAAAATTAAAAAGGCTCTGCGACAAACGCTCTCCTTCTTGCACAGGTCTGTTACTTTTGCATCAGTGGCAGTTGTTTAGGGAAGGGAGAGGATTATTATTTCACTCCCCTGCCCAAATCTTAGCCAGATTCCTTTGGGTTGTTGCAGCTGTAGAGGTGGTGTTGTGACTGTTCACCAGTACCAGTGTTTAGTAGTTATACATGAATAGTATTAGTAATGTTATGAGTATTATGGCCAATTCCAGAGGCTGACAACTGCTGTAGTGTTCAATGACTGAAGTTCCAGTGTTGTGCACTAGATATATTTATGATATGATCAATTACTTAACTAATTACTGTTAATAATTACTGTATTTGGTTGTTAACGAAATACTGAACAAGGTGTGCTTTGTATGTAAAACAGCAAACTTTGTTTCTAAACAGTGCATCACAACTTCGTTATTGATCTCTCCTCACAGCGGTGTTTCACCACATGACAGTTGAGTTGGAACCAATTAAGTCCCCCCTTTGTCTTCGTTAGCAAGGCACAACACCCGACAGAAACAAGCCTCCCCAGTGGAGGCTTGACAAACAAGCGTGATACAAGTGACTGGTTTTGTGTGTGCATAGTTATCTGCCTACATAATAGCATGTTGTGCGCACGTTGGCGCTAGATCTCAGTGATTATGAAACCAAAATTCACAGGAAACGCCTGAAATCCGGTTTGCAAGTTCTATCTTTCAATATGATGAGTATGTCATCTTCATATACCTGTGGTTCTCTCTTGTTTTGGTTCTGTGTGTGTTAACATCACGCTACCAGATATCTTTCCCTGCTCAACCAATCTGCGTAGTTATGATGCTGGAGACGATGGAGAGGGGCGACCCAAAGTTAGAATTTGGGAGGTGTGATCATCGGCTTCTCAGCGAGCCTCTGGGAGTGACGATTACCCACAAACCCCTTCTCCATGTCTATATGCAGAGACGTTTATATATAGGAGTGTATCCCAGCCTTTATGTTGACACTAGGACTGGGCGATATGGCTGAAAAGTGATAGCAATATTTTTTTGGTGCCAGTGGTGACAATCAATACAATATTTAAGACATTAATTATTAATTATTATTATTAATATTTGTATTTGTTTTCATACCCTATATCCACATAATTACATGACATGAAAGGAACTTGAGTGAAAAAGAGGATGTTTAGTATGGATTTTAAGAGCAATGGTATCAATATCTCAATATTCACGTTTTCATATCATTGACATATTGGATTACTCAATATATTGCCTAACCCTAGTTGTAACTGAGCAATAAGGTGGAAACGATGTTACAAAACGCATTGCTCAAAACTGCAGTCGATTAGCTGAAGATGTCAGTACATTCCACAGTGTGCTAAAGCTTTTCATTACAAAACATATATACAGTACAATGGATAGAGATGGGTATTGTTAGGATATATACAATACTACAACTCTTATCGATACTGCTTATCGGTTCAGTATTTTATCGGTACCCTTATGGGTTCTTTTTGATTATTTGTGAGAAAAAGAAGATTTGTTGAGGGTCAGTAGTAGAGGGACGAGGTGGGCTGGGTCAGCCTCAGCCTAACAATCTATGTACAAAACGTTTTTGAGATGTTTCATATATTTTCATAGCTAAATAATTAGCTAAGCAATTAGGATTCATTTAGCATTTGTAGTTGATGAAAGCCAGTGTTTGCTAGTGGGTACAGAGTACTTGAGGTTGAGGAGGATGAAGATGGGCCAAGCTCCGTTGCCAGCAGGAGATGGCTGCATGCATATCAAGCAGTCGAAAACTGCATATTTCTAAAGCTGTGTTTTATGCTTACTGGACAGATGTTTAGACAAATTGCTCGTATTACCTCCCTTACTGGCAAACGTTTTGTTACACTTGTGGCAACGAGCGTTGTCGTCAAGTCGAGTGAAATGTATCCACACTTTAGACCGTTTAATCCTCTCCACTCTGACGATGAGAGGGTCTGTGAGCTCTGCTCTGCTCTGCCGTCATCCCATCTCACCGCTGTGGGACTCGGGCCACAATGAGAGGAGATTGACAAAGAAGTGGGGCTGAACAAAACATATATTTACCAAAGTGAGGGATCATATCACATCAGATCGTATAGTTACTATATTTAAAAAATATATTTTTTGTGTGGTTGATTTAGGAAGTTGGCAGTTTGTGTGTGTGTGTGTGTGTGTTATTGCCTCGCAGAAATCCCAGACCTCGCTGCAGAGTTATTATGCAACTAGCCGTCTGTTGAGCAAATCGTTGCCACAGCTTTGTGTTGCTACATGGTTGCATGTTAATGGAGCTGATCAAGGCAATCTGACTTGGCAGTTTGTAGTCTGTACACGAACACAATATTCTCTGATTACCTGAACTCTCTCCCACTTCAGAGCCCAGGCTCAGTCTAGACTGTCACCGTTGAAGAAGGACTAAGGGAGCTGATTGTTGAAATAGTTTCTCCCTGACTCATTCATGAACATGTTGTTGCTGGCCTGGTAGGGCCTCTGTCTGTTTGGAGAGGTGCGACTCCCAAAACACTGAGGCCCCTCAGTAAGACAACAATGCAGCTCAAACTACAGGCAATAAGCTGTGGCTGCAAGGCTGTACGTTAGTGTGCATGTGTGAGTGATCTGCCTGTGACTGTGGGTGTTCTGTCTCTGTGGAGCCGTTATCCCAGTTGGCCTGCAGGAGCCCTGCGGTAATATACTGTGTGATCTGATTCTAATGTCATTATCCCTGAAGCTCTGAAGCACAGCGTCTCTCGTCATATCAAATAGAACCTTTGCTAATGAGTGTACATCCCAAAGGCTGTTTTATTCAAGCTCATAGCAAAGTGTCTCGAGTTGTAAACACATTTGAGGAATAAGAAACAGAAATTTCCAATTTCGAGCCCCCTTTGTTTTGCTTTTAAACAACTGAGGTAAGCTGTTCATTCCCTGTGCTCTATTGTGGATACTAAGACAGCAATGATGACAATCTATGGAAATGGAAGCTCAGTCGTCCAGCAGGGCTCACCTGCTCCTCAGGTGTGTTTATATCTGACCACTCTCTTAAGCCTCTGTTAAAACGAGCAAACCATCTGGCACGAATGCACAGCAGATTAACTGTGTGGTGTGTCACGTTCACCAGCTCCCTAAGCCTGTTAAGCACGGCTGGTGAGTGACAGATTGTACCGTAGCTGGTTGCTGTTGCAGAGATTCCTGGTTGTTCCCTGCTTCCCGATCCCAGCTCCGCTAGACGGAGATGCAGTCGTGTAGAGCGCAGCGTGTTCTTTAGCATCGTTCCCGTCACTGTCACACCTCTTTAATAAAAGTGAGCGCTGATGTCTAAATTTGTGCCTGTCTTCGTGTAGCGGAGCTCCTTCGCTTTCAGGACCAAAGCGTACGTGTGCTGGCTCACTCAGGCTCACTAACGCTGTCTTCAGTAGGCCTCATACAGTCTGAGAGACTGCAGAGTTCACCTCATTACTACTTACAGGTCCTTGGAAAGGTTTTCCCGTAGCCAACAGCCTTTTATCCAACTATTTGCTAGTATAATTTTTGACACACCCCAGAGCCTGGATTATAGGCTGAGGGTATCTAATGTTGCCCTGGTAGAGGGCTTTAATATTAGTAACACATCCTGCCAGCCTGCCAGCATAGGATCAGTGAGGCAGCAGTAGCCCTGGGAAGCCTCGCCCTCCTCTGGAGCTATGTTCGTCTCTACTGCCTCCACTCAGGGTCAAATCTCGCCAAAGCTTTTCTCTTCTGTCATCATCATGTCAGCTTGTTTTTTTTCAAACTCTAGAAAATGAACAAAATAATAATAATATATATATGTGTATATGTTCATTTTATATATATATATAAAAAATACTGATTTAATTGAACAAGGCTGTGAGCTGTAGAGATGGTGCAAGGCCTCGTGGACAAGGCGTGGTCTGACAGCATCCTGTGTGGAGCTGGGAAGCACGTCATCTGTGTGTCCCTGCTTGTTAACAAGCTGCTGTCTGTTCACTCCCCGAAACTAGACGAGCATTAGACAGTTTTATCACAGTTATGCAGGTGAAGACAGGGTCAGCATGTCTC
>OMKK01032190.1:0-11094 GCA_900302305.1 Polymixia japonica | reverse complement strand
CCCCCCCCCCACCCATCCATCATCACACTGGCACAAGCATGCTCACACACATGTTGCTCTCTATCACATACGCACATGAACACATACCCAAAGTGCTACAGTCGTGTAAATAGGCAGATGGAACCCAGTTAACCAGCAGAAAAGCTTCTTATGTAAACTTGTCCTCCTCTCTCCCACTCATCCTGCTCACCCTAATTCTCTGTCCTCTCCTCCACTCTCCTCAGGATTTAATTTTTAAGTGTTTGTTTTTCTGTAGGGGGTGTAAAGCCCTTGGTAAGTTGGTACACTTTAAAAAACAGCCAGACTGTGATCTTTGGCGGTCTTGCTGCTGGGTCAGTGTCTTTGAGTGGTAGGTGTTATTTTGCACACATAACTGCCAAAGTAGAGACATACCAAACATAAAGTGTCAAATTGCCACCATAAACTATCATAAGAACGTCACTGTGCCCGGTATCACCCTTTAGCAAAGGACTCGGTAGGAAGGTTTAGTTGGCGACGGCGAACATACCTTGGCGATGGTCTCGTGGAACTTGAAGAGTGGGTCAAGTGTCTCTGGTGACTCAGCAGAAAACTGGGCCTCGGAAATTGTACTGGTGGTCTGGGGGGGGGAATGAAGCAATTATCTTATTACATACAAGCAAGCAATTATCTTATTATCTTCACTCCAACAACATCATTTCAACTGCTCCCCGCACCACCCCTTTCATCTCAACCACTCGTCTCATTAACCGGCTCATACGAAACCCCTTCGCCTCGGTACAATACCACGCTGAGTCACGCATCAGAAAGAGAAAAGGAGGCCGCGTTTTCCTTTCTTTACTCTTCCTCTCCTCCCTTTTCTATTCTACTTTGCGCCATTCTGTCCTGTTCTCTGAGAGTACAGTGGCAGTGGAGCAATCTGTCAGGCTGTTGAAAGGAAACAACAGTAAACCCTCTGAGGACAACAGAGCTGCCAGGACATTTTGTTCTGCTGTCAAACACACACACACACACACACACACACACACACACACACTAGCCAATCCACTGCACACACCTTGTAACGACCTAAGACAAACCACCTAATAGCAACTTCAAAGATGAGATGCTGACCCATCTATAAATTTTTTTTTTTTTCATGAAATTACACTATCTGACAAGCAGCTGACAGTTAACAATATCAAAGGTTCAAAGACAAAATTACTACATCGTTTATTTCAGATGTCAAGAAAATGTCTGACACTTGAGGGACATTGTGCTTATTTCAGAAACACTGCCACATAGACATTCGCTGGCCAATTTTAGATTTTTGAGTGTTTGCAGTTTTTGACAATGTTAAACTGGTACACTAAATTGCTACGACAAAACCCCAAATTCAAAGGCATTAGAAAGGCCAGTGTGTTTGGTGTCCTAAGAGAAGGCGATTAAGTTGTCGACTGATGACAAGCCACCTTGTCTTATCGTATCATGTTGTGTGTTGGCCCAGGTGATGTGCATGTGCCTTGTCGTTGTGTCTCTGGTGTGCTTGGAGGAGAGAGAGGGTGACTTGGTTATATCAGGTACTGCAGTTTGCCAGCAGCTCCTCAGCTAGCTGCAGGAGGAAGTCATACTGGTTGATTTTATTTATGTAGTGTTTGTATAGAACATGTGCACTGGTGAATGCATTTTCCACAGTGATAAAACACCACTATGGGAAAAGGACAGGTAGTAGCTCTTACTGTCTATTTGTGCGTCATTGGATCTAAATGGTGTTTGTTATTTTCTGTTACCGTTACTATAGTGCTGAATTATGGATCAGACTTGTGTTTGTGGGCAATGTGTGACAATACTTTATGCTGCTTGATCATTCCAGATACAATACATTTCTCCTGTGATTCAGTTTTTTTTTCTAGATTTCTAATCTAACTCTTATGTGATTCATTAATATCAATACTGGAAAACTAATTGCTATAATGATGACCCACTGGTGATGCTTGCTGGGTTAAATCTTAAGGAGGAGGTTCAGTAGGTTCTCACAATAGTGCACTTAACAACACACATCAATGAAAATAAAATATATAGACAAACAATACATGATAACAAATCACAAATATTAAGTTCAGCGACATAAGTCAAAATAAGGTATTTGAAGGTTCCTCGTGCACAGCGGTGTTGCTCTCCTGGATGCCAGCTACTGCAGGACAACGTTTGATCCACAACTCGAATGATCCAGCGCACACCAGAAAGAATTACATACTTATTTATTCTGAATAAAATAATATAATAATAGCATATTAAGAATAAAGAAGTGTCAATCTGATTCCTGATTCATGTGAGGCCAAGATAAAACCCAATAGGAAAACCACTCAGTTGGATGTAATGAGCACCTATTTATTCAGCAGAAGGTGTGCAGCATGCCCACGCAGTGGTTAAGACTCCTGCCTGTGGAGCCACATGTATCCCCTGTTGTATACACCTGACTCTTGAGTCCCACTCAGCCTTCCCTCTGTTTCAAACAAATACAAAGGCAGCGGGCTGAGAAAAATGCAATCAAATGAAGTGGTGTGGTTGTCTTTAAATAACCCAGAAAGACTTAACACTAGAAACGAATTAATTAACTAATTTGACCTACTTTTTCTACGCGGGATGGAGGAATGACAACGACGCACCAAGAGGATATTCACGGGTGGGTCTTCATGAACTTTCATCAGTCATGTTTCAATAAGGAAAGTAAGCAGGGTGTATGTCAGAGACTTTGAGAGAGGACAACACAACTAAGAAAATGATTTTGTGGAAAAAATGATCACAAATGAAAGCAATTCATTTTTATTTTGAATGGAGGGAACATGCAGAGAGAAAGAAAATATGGGTAATGGAGCAGAAGGGACAAGCAACAATCATGACAACAAAAACTGATGAATTGGTGTTCTTGTCAAATTGGCCTATTTTAAAAAAGGAGTTGCAGGTGAATAAATCAAAGACACGGGGTGGACGAGTTGAAAAACACAGTGCTGCCATAAAAGGTGTCGGTTGAGGTGTAATATGTGTTGAATTTACTTTATGATAGTCATAACTATACACAGGGGAGGGGCGCAAACACACACACACACACACACACACGAGGCAGTAAGTGAGAGAAAGAGATACAGAGGCTGCGTTTGGTATGAACGATGGATGTATTATAAGAACTGGATAATGGACCCAAAGATGGTGCCTATTCAGTCCAATAAGAATTGCTCGCCTGGCGCATACGCCAAAAAAGTTTCTAGCTTCCAGGTTACTTCCAGGGTATCCGGCCCACTGCATACGTGCATTAGTGTTAATCCCATGATGCATCTGGCCCAGCCGGGCTATGTGAACGAGGGAACCACGTTCTGGATATGGCGACTGCGCGTTCATGAATGCTGTGCTAGCAGACGTCTAAGGGACTTGCTTAGACTTGTTTGAAACCATGGATGTATTTATACAAATGGCAACAGCAACCAACAATGAAGATAATGTTCTGAAAAGTAAGGTAGTATTAAATCGTGGTTAATTCGTGTTGAATTTAGCTGTTGAATTTAGCTTTGCAAACAAGCGTCCTTCCTGCTGAATGTGATTTGGCAAACGGACTGAGCATGAATGAAAATAAATTCTTCTCTGATAGTCAGTTGATAAATAGATTAAAGTAGATAGATAGATAGATAGATAGATAGATAGATAGATAGATAGATAGATAGATAGATAGATAGATAGATAGATAGATAGATGAAAGTGGGTTAAGTTTATGATATTGTGACGCCTCGATTTATGCTGCCTAGTCAGTTCAATTGCAATAATCCAACTTCATTTTGGAACCAGTTGAGAATATTCCATTCCTGTTCTTTGTGCCACCTGGTGCACTGAAGGAGAACTGAAACCTTAAAAGGAAGACATGATCTTGTCCTGACCTGTGGCTGGCTGTGATTTCATAGTAGGAGCAAAATAGATTCTAACTTATTTTCTAAATTTGACGTTTACACTGCCGTGTAAAAAAACATTTGTAGAAAAAGTCAAGGAAAAAGTAAAGTAAATCAAAACAAACAAACAAAAACAAAACATGAAACTTAAAATAAGAGGAAGGAAAAGAAAAAACTTGTGAGTGTGAGCAGGAACAAATGGCGAATAATGTTTAAGCCTCAGAACCTGAACCAACCAAGCTGCCATCCACAGTGAGAACACATATGGAGGCATACTTTTTACTTAATAATTCAGATATTTATTCCAAGAAGGCACACAAGAATGTTTTGAGCCTTTTTTGTGTGCTGGATCTGAATAAATGTGAATTATTGAGTGCAACATCTGTCTTGGAGAATGCCCCCATTGTGGATGTCAAGCTGAATACAGTATTACCCAAAAATAATCCTCAACACCTAGTTTCAGCAGAGAAAAGAAATCAAGTTCATGGTGCATTCTCACAAAGCCATGGTTTATACTGCTGTTAAATTGATAGTTTTCTATCTGTCCTCATGGTCAAGCTGCATTCATTGTTAATTATTTACTTGAGGGTTAGGAGCATTATAAGAAGATTACTATTACATTATTTTGTACAGATGTTTTCCTCCCACCTCTCATTGTGGTTAGCACAAACTCACCCATTCACACACAAGGACAGACATACAAGCCAGTGATATACACACACACACACACACATACAAACTCTCTATATCCCCCCTCGTACACACCCCAAACCCTCATACACACCTGTTCACTATCCTCTTCAAATGTGGTCTATACACTACCATTAACTCTGGATACTGAGTGCTAGGCGTTAGCCCAAGTAAAGAACTCTCTTCAACTTCACAGAGCCAAAGAAAGATCCTGCCTGGATCAAAGATACCTGAGCCCCTTTTCTTTGTACTTGGAGCCCTTTGTACCTCTGAGCTCTCTCTCACTGTCCCAGTATACACTACCTCTTTCTACCTTGATCTCAGGATTTAGGCTGTCTCTCTCCCTCTCTGGAGTTTCTCTCTGTCTGTCTGTCTGTCTGTCTGTCTGTTTACAAAGATGCTCCAGTGAGGCGTCAAGTTGCCATAGAGATGGAGAAGCTCTTGTTTTGAAAGGAGTATTTGTAAACAAAACTGTTGAATTGGTTTTAAAGTTGAAATGGAATGAACTTTGTAAACCTGAGATGGCAATTCTTCCGATATCACTATGTGGCCTTCATCAGCATAGCAAAGTGAATCCAGCTAGCTAAGTTGTTGGACCATAAATACTGTGTAGACTGATGGCGTAAAAGCTTCTTTTTCAGTGCAGAGGTCCAAACATTCATAATCAATGTCAATAACAGTCACACAATAAAATGTTTTCCCACGTTCTCAAAGACACTGAGCCAGTTTGATGGTATTAGATTGTACTCCATGGTAACCCATGGTACTCTGTGACATTCTAGCCTGGCAGAGACAGGCTTACATTGAGGAAAGTCTGTGTGTGTGTGTGTGTGTGTACCTAGGGAGGATATGAAAACTATAGTTACAGTTTGTCAATTGGTCAATCATTTTATACATGCTCCGCTTCATTTTATTTAATTACATACCACCATTTCTACAAAATTAGATCAAAAAACACACACACACACACACACACACACACCTCTGAACTCTCCCCGGAAATAGTTGCACAGATCTGGCAACAGTTTGAGTGACCAGTGGCCGACCTGTTCACAAGCAAGGAGAACGCCCAGTGCCCTCTCTGGTTCTCCCTGAGGGCAACTGACCTCCAAACGGTGCTGGACGGCTTAGCAGGTCTGCCTTTTGAGCCTCTAGATCAGGCGGAACCTGGAGGTTCTGTCACTTAAGACGGCGCTCCTCTTAGCCCTGGCATCGGCCAAGAGGGTGGGGAACCTGTGTGCCCTGTCTGTGCACCCCTCTTGTATGTGGGTCAGTGATGTCAGGGGGTCAGTGGAACTGTGTCCGAATCCATCCTTCCGGCCTAAGGTCATCACCTCCTCGTTCAGGTCGAGGGTCATTCACCTGAGGGCTTCCTTCCCCCCTCCTCACACAGACAGGGAGGAGGAGTGCCTTCACATCTTGTGCTGCTTTCAGGAAGTCCGACTGACTATTTGTGTGCCACGGCAGTCGGGCTCAGGGCCAGGGGGCCTCTTTGTCTGTGCAACAGCTTGCTCACTGAATTTGTGATGGGATCTGCTGGAGTTATGAAGCGGTGGATTGCTCTCCCCAGTGGGCCTGAGGGTACACTCCACTAGGGGCATCGTGTCCTTGATGGTGCTTTTCAGGGGTGTCTCAGTGGAGGACATCTGTCTGGCTGCCTTCTGGTCTTCAACTTCGACCTTTGTGCAGTCATATCTCAGGGACATGACTGCTGGTTCTGTGTCTCATTTAGTGCTTGGGGCACTGCCTGGGGGGACCTCATCTGGAGCAGACTGAAGTGTTTTTTTGTTAATGTCCAGCTTGTTGCTGGCTTTTTTGCAGTCTGGTGTGAGGCACTTGACCGTTGGACTGCTGCTGTTTCTTAGTTGTGACTGGGTTCAGACTAGTGTCGGTTCAGGCTCAGCTGGGAGTACATCCAGCCCTTACGGCCTTTGCCTTCGGTGTGAACCAATAGCGAGGCCCACTAGAGGGCAGAGCACATATGACAGAAATTGTAGTTACCTGGATGTAACTCCAGTTCTATGAGTACTGTATGTGTGTAGCCCTCTACCCACAAGCCCAGCTGGCCCCAGTTGTTTGTTGCTGAGTTTCAAAGGGAGAGGAGCAATGCTTGTGTTGGGGCTTTATAGGGGGAGGGTTGCTGCGTGGTGGCTACCCCCCAATTGGGCGGTGAGTGCAAAGATCTTTCTCAGGTGCCGAGGCGGAGCTATGTAGGGTAAAACAATAGCGAAGCCCGTTAGAGTGTTACACACATACTCATAGAATTGTAGTTACATATAGGTAACTACTATTTTTTTCAAACCTCTTCTACACTGAACATGGTAGCACATGCATGGTAGTTAGCTGGAATAAAAGTGTCCATAGCATTTACCATAGCTAGTCACGCTAGCTTGTTAGCTAATCAGGAGTCAAATATGAGTTAGCTGGACTAACATGCAAATGACAAACTGGTGATACTTACAGATGTAGGTTTGTAGTTGGATCACATAGTGGGAATGACTGTCTTTAAGGACTTTGTAGTGAATCCAGTCAGATAACAAGTGTTGAACACAAACTACTGCGGGCTAACTGTAGCCTGAACGATGTGTTAAAATACATTTCAGCTACTCCTTCCTTGTATCTCCACATTGAAGACCACGTAGTGACTTATGTTCCTCTTTCCTCCATTGCTGGCCCTGCAGCCAGCAATGGCACATTTGCCATGTTTTCCTCTAAGGTTTGGCTGTCTATCTACTTCTGTTAACCACTCAGTTATTCTCCTTGCTACCATGCCACTCAAACACACACACACACACACACTGTTCTTACACATACTTGCATGCAGACATGCTTTAATGTTATTGTTTTTTGCCACTTGTCATTATGGACTGATTCTGAATCAGCACTATGGAGCTGATTCCTATGGAGGCAGCTCCATAGTGCTGATCCAGTCAGTCCTTAGAGATAAATAGAGCAAAATATATGTAGGCTACGAAACAAAAAGGCTCAGCTAATTACCTCCTTGTTTTCCAATAAACAATTTCACTGGAAAATCTGTTGCCTATCAATTTGTTTGACTGCTTGACCTCAGAGATATTTGGTGTGAAGTAGCTTCATGTAGCAAGCTACTTTTGCCATGTATCTTGTAGCTTAGCTAGCTACATTTCTCTGAGGGATAGCCTTCATGCAGCGGAGCTATGTTTATTGTAGAGTAAGTAGCTAGTAGCCTAGCTTGCTACATTTTCCAAGTAGCTTGCTCAACCCTGGTGAGTAGAAGTTAACATGTATGATTAAATGATGCTTAGTATTTTTCACTCTTTTCACTCGCCATACTATTTCTTCTTTTGTTGATCAAAATGAATGTTTATGTAAATCTACATTAGTTTCTTTCTGCTTTAATTCATTTATTCAACCGAATTAGCCATAATTCCTTCAAGTCAGTTCAAGTGCACATTGAACAAGTTTTGCTAAATATGTTATATTTATCCACTGTATACAGTATATGCGTTCAAGTCATGAAATCTATCCATTTAGAAACATTGAGGATTGTCTTTGATGAGGTATTTTCACAAAGAATGGCAGCGAGACGCTACACCAAAACATTAATGTATTGTTTATGAGCCAGACAGCATCCCTGTGGAAACCGCTGTGATTAGTGATGAAAGCAAGAGCTGAGAAACAGTGGTGAGTATAGTCTTCAAAACTGATTTGAAAGAAAGCCTTTGCACAAACTAAAACACTCTTATCTTAGTGTTTACCAACCAGGAAAAAATTAAACCTTTCATTTTGGACCCCAAGCAGATGTTTTTCCAAACAATTGGTTTGGTTAATTATCAGATTTCCAGAAGAAGTGCAATAAGCTATGGTACTGAATAAACTATACTAACATATACACACAAACACCAACATGCAAGCTCAGGCATACATACATGTACATGAGCACACACACACACACACACACACACACACACACACACACACACAACTGCATATACTAAAGCTGGCAGTATACTCAAAATTGTCATATTCGCACAGGCAAAATGGTGGTTTGCGACCATAATGAAGCATCGCATTGGGCTTCGATCACCGTAGTGTGTGCAGGCCAACCAGGCGAACTAGTCAAAATTTTCTGTTCACCACCCTTCAATGCACCGTCGCTTGCAATTGGTCAACAATACTATGTCATGGGTTGCATTTTTTCACAAAGTGTCCTTTGTGCTAGTGGTGGGTGTTTGATTCCTTTCAGGGACACAAAACTTTTGATTCAGTTCACTAAAAAGATTTGTTCACTGATTCATTCACCGATTTGCGACAATTTCTGGTGAATCTCACGTTCGCGAATGACTCGTTGTTGCAGTGGATTAGTTCAATGAGTCCTCCCTGCAGCCAAAGTCTGTGCAGGAGGTCTGCTGGCATATGACAATGTTAAAACAAGCCTGACACTCCACTTTGAGGGAATCGATGAACAAATCGACGGAACTAAAAGAACTGAACGAATCGAAGGAACTAAAAGAACTATTTCCACCAGTTCTTTAGGGTTGTTCACCGATTCGTTTGCAAAGGACTTCCAGCAGTAGCTTTTGGCAGAAGGCAGAGACTCAAATGATCAAATCGTTTTTGGAGAGGATTCAGTTAATTTCGTTCATTTAAAATATTCGGTCAAAAAGAACGAATCATTCACGAATGACCCAACACTACTTTGTGCCTCATGTTTCTGGATTAGTTCTTGTCAACACAAACATTGCGTCCAGCTTTGCCCTGCTCATTTCCAAGATGAATCAGTTTGAGGCTAGACTTGTGAGAGGATATGTTCATTGCCATTGTCAATGTTTTGTTTGTTTTGGATTTCATTGTTGGTATTTATCTCCGGTTCCATTGCCTCCTACCACCGCGACCCGTGAGCTCAACCATGTGGAGCGGGAGCGTCATTAAACGAACACACCTCAAGTCGCAGTGCGTATACTGACATTTGTTCACAGCGCCGTATTCGACAGCGTTTCGGCAGCCTGTGCGAACACGCCGATTTTGATTTCGTATGATTTCATTGGGAGTATACTGGGGCCTTTAGGGCACACACAAATGCCCTAAAGCACAAACACATACATGTGTACTCATACACAGCTAAACACATACATGCGCATTATGCTCACAGCACACATGTATGCAGGCGAGTGCACACACATACTCAGACACACACTCAGGCTGTTTCATCTGTGGACCGGCACGTCAGAAGCCATGTTGACTGAGCCTCTTCCTTAACAAGATCTGAGCCAGAGCTCTATGACCAAACTCTCCCTCACCCAGAAACCCTCTGAGTTGTGTAAAGCCACGGCCAACGTACTGTCGGCAACAGGGCTACGAATATTAGACAGAGGGGTAAAAATACAGAATGGGAAAGACGAGGGAAAGAGACATGGACAGAGGGGAGTAGATAGAGGAGACAGAGAGGGTTTAAAGAGGATAAAGAGAGAGCAAACGAGAGACAGGAGAAAGCATTACAGCACGGAAGAGAAAGAGGGATAAATAATGAAGAAAGAACCCCATATCCTGAAGTTAATGTGGTGAGCTCATGTGAAATAAACACCCACGCCACACACGCACACACACAAACATATACACAAACACACTGCCGTCGCTTTTATCGCTCGAGGAAGAAAGAAAACAAATAGAGAGAGTAGAGGAGAGAAAGAAGCTGCATTGTCAAGCTTAGTTCCACCTCAGCTGGGTTCTCATTGATTTTTTTAGTTTTCTCCAGCCTTCCCTCTTCATCCTTTTCTTTTTCTCCCTGTCTTTCCAGGTGTTGGATGTAATTGGATTCCCTCAATGTAAAACTGTGGGTTTGAAACTCTGCTGAAGAGCGTACAGCATGGCTCGGCGGGCCAGTCGCGCTTGTAAAAATAAGCTGTCGAAATGAACAGTTGAAAGACTCGGCTCTGCCAGCAAACGTTTGAAACTAATTGTCACCGACTCTGTCTGACATGAGCACGGAATTCCAGTAGAGAGCAGCTCATTTTGTGGGTGAGGTGTCTTTATGTATCCATCGTAAATATCCCTGTATACATGAATCAACCGGATAAATTAGAATATTACCATGGAAACTAAACTGATGGTGAAAAGAAACTAAAAAGGATACGTGTATCAGTATTCTAGATAATCACTGGTCAGGTGTCTTGTTGTGGTTTCTCATAATCTGGTAATGAGTTTAAATTGGTTATTGTAAATAGGATGTGGGGTTTACATGCATCATCTTATAAGCGGAATACATGAGCATCAACGATAGCAAAGGAATATCGGTGTGCATTTAAAAGTAGCCACTGTTATAGTCTGGTTCCATATCTATGGGTGATTAGATTAGCCTGTTTACTTTATTGACTTGAAATTAAACATATCTAGTTTCATGGTTTGTTAGCTGTTTTAAATTGAACCATGCCATCCAATAATCAGTGATCAATCACGCTATTTAAAGGGCCAAGTCTGCACCCTAGACCTATACACACAATATGGCAGGGCTATTCAACAGGCGGCCCGC
>OMKK01032181.1:0-26763 GCA_900302305.1 Polymixia japonica | reverse complement strand
CCTGCCTGTTTTGTGTGTGTGTGTGTGGAGGAAGAAGACGCTTTAATACTGGCCGGGCCGAGGACAACACAACGTTAAACTGATGGGATTCCCAGCCGTTGCTAGATGGGGAGAAACCGAGAGGGTGGAACTCGTTGTAAATAATTAAATATCCATCTTGCTGCTTAAAACACAAGGAAAAAAATGCATCTCCATCAGGTGCTGACCGGAGCTGTGAACCCCGGGGATTGTTGCTACTCGGTGGGCAGCGTCAACGACGTCCCGTTCACGGTGAGGGTGTTATTATTATTTTTTTATATTAAGTAGGTAAACACTCGATAGAAGCTAATACGGCTGAATAGCAAAGCTGGGTGAGTTAGCGAAGCTAGCTAGCTAGCGTTATATCTGACTAGCTTGCTAACGTACTAGCTAGCTTGAATTAACGAGGCTGCTTCTCGGAGACATTTATTGAATAGTGAGTCAGGTCTTAGTCGTCTTGTCACCGGCACCGTTTGTAACAAAAAACCCCGTCGTTTATTCGTGTTGACAGCTAAGAGGCTCAACAGACTGACGGCAGCCGAGCGGGTATTCAAGGTTATATGTCTGCTACTACTCTTACCGAATGTATTTATTTGGTTTGATTCAAAGACGGTTTTAGCCACTCGAATGACCTTTAGCTGCATCTTCGTAGTGTTTAAACTGCAAGGGAATCCCTTTGCGCAGTCATAACATGTTCGGCCAAACGGGGAAACGCATGTAACCGACGGTGCATCCCCTGCTAACTCTGACTCTATATTGGGTCTGAGAAACGCCGAACCGATCCTGGTTAAAATACTGTGGTTTTTTTACCGAACCAAGCTAAGATCGCTAACATTTGGCGTCAGTGCGCTTCACGAAGCATTAGCTTGCCTGTCATCCCAGTATCAGCTGTACAAGCCATGACGTAGAGAGCCATATATGGATACATGAGCTAGTTTGGCTGAGATGGCAGTGTTTTGATGTAGGAAATGTTTTCATGTTATCTGTTACATGTTGTGCCATTTCCCCCTTACATTGCAGATGAATAAACGTAATGTCTATTTTGTCCTGGATGTGTATTGGCTGTTTATTGCACTGTATCTGATATTGTCATTGCTCTTTAGTTAACTAGTTGTCGCTCGTCAGTCATTTGCATGGTATGCATTTGCATTTTTTCTTTATAAAGCAGTTGTTTTACAATCAACTTAAACATGTATAACAGCTTGACCTCTATGAGCTATATATATTATTTTTGTCTGTATGATGTCTGGCAATTTTCCAACATTCTCTTTGTACCACCACTTGAGCACTAAGAAGGCCTGTCAATAATTCCAGTTAGTGCAGCAATATATGGGAAGACCTATGATATAGCTTTACAGAATTTGTAGTGCTTCTGTTGTAGGGGACAGAAAAGGGTACCAATGAAGATGAATAACCTCCTGTGCCACAGGTGTTCAGAAGCCCTGGCAGATGTTGTGGCACTGCTATTTCAAACAGATCAGTTGATTTCACCATTCTCTGTAGTAGAGAACAACTAATAATAACAAGGGTGCTATCTTTAGCCGGGTAATTGTAAGAGTAGAAGATGAACATGGTGGTGGCTTTATTGATTGGATAATATAATACCCACAAGGAAACCCACAAGGTTACCAGCAGTTACTATTTTCTCTTAGTTGATTTTTTAACTGTAAGGATCCTTTTCAGCCCACAAAGTCAACAGTATTCAAAGATGCAGTATTGGCATGAAATTATGTTATATTGATGTACAATTATGCACAATTATGTTGATGTGAAAGTGTATTGGCACTATCTTTTGACTCAATGGCATTGTCTTCATAAATGGGAACTTTCATTTCACATAGCATGGTTGACATCAAGTTAAAGACTTGCATTTGTATTTAATTTCATTATAAGATACCCTTTTACCCAATTTCTGGATAGAAATAGACCTTCTAATGGTCAATGTGATGATTGCTTATATAGCTAATGTCTAAAGCCACATTCATAAGGTCTCTATGACTCTGCCAAAAGCAGCATAGCCTGTTTGGTTTAAATCTGTCATCCTAGGTTTACAGTACATTCTTGAACTGCATAAAGAGACAATACTGTGCGGTGCCATTCCATAATACCGAGAACACTGTGGGCTTGGCTAATGGCTGCCAAATCTGGGCCTGGTCTGTTTCTGGTGGCTTCTTAGACAAGTGCAGAGGATTTTCAGGAAAATACATCCCCTGCCCTTCTCATTTCTCCAATGCTTTGTGTTTTGTTCAGGGGAGGTTTTTTTGTCCCTTTCCTTCCTATGAGGACAGGAGAGAAGTCGTCCATCCCTCTTGGCTGACCCCAGATCAAGGCTGTTTCAATGTAAACAGGAGGGGTATGAACCCAGGGTCATGTCTGTTGAACAAAATAGGACAGTGCTAGCTATGGAACTAAAGCCCACATTGCCACAAGGCCCTGGTTTCTATGCCTGGTGTTTTCCTGTGTCTGAGAGGGCATTTGAAGAACACTAGTTCATCACGTCGAGTGCTGTTACACTCACATTGACCCCCCAAGGCACTGGGGTCAGACTGTGACACACACACACACGCGCACACACACACACACACACACACACACACACACACACACACACACACTTACCTAACCTAACCTAACTGACAAAAGCCGTCAGTTCATCCTCACTGTTTAGCAAGAATGGAGTATGAAGCAGCCATGCTATAGGGAATGACGGGGCTTATATAGTTTGACTATAAACATTGGGATCAAAGTCCAGAGCCATGTCAGAGATCAACCATAGCCCTAATACATTTTTATTTAGCTAACCAGGTTAGTCCCACTGGAATTCCTGGCCAGGAAAGCAGATAAGTTGTAGTCCAACAGCATGGAGCAAAGTATAAAAACTGGGTTATTTGAACCAAGCAATACCCCCTGCAAAGGTACAGATAGAAAACCGTCAAAATCAATCATGTGGGCCTTTAACCTAAACTACACAAGGCAAAGATGGCTGGTTAATAAGTGTGCTGCAAGACACTTCATTAGCATTTTAAATATGCTGAGAGAGACCAGCTCTTTCAGCTTTAACTCTTTTTGCAGTGAATTTCAAGACAAGAAAGCAGTGCACATGAAGGCACTTTTGACTAAGTGAGTTCTTACATTGGGGTCAGATGACAAAAACAATTCCAATTACTACTGTAAATAATAACTAATTAGTTTCCTCCTAGTTTTGTTTAAAGAAATGTAGCAGCAAAAGTAACCCACAATGCCCTAATAGATACAAATAATTATATCAACAACCAGGCTACCGTAGGCTAAGATAGACCGCATTATGTTCAACTGTTTACAACTAAGGGTTTTCACTACAGCTAAATGTAAGTCTAAACCAGGTCAATAAGAGCAGAGTGAAAATGAAAGTGTTACACTTGGTAGCAGCTGTGGTTGAGGAAGGTCCTCGAGTGATTGTGTTAGTCATGGGAAATGAGTGATATTTCACTTCCTCTCTTGTACTTTGCCTTGCAATAGCACACTACATTTACAACTACATTCTCCATCTTCCTTCTCTGCCAAACTTTAAAAGCACGATCAGGCCGGTCTAACTAAAACAACACAGGTCTCCCTACCCCTGCCGGTTCTCCAGTTTTTCAAAGAACAAGCAAGGTGTGAATCTATACCTCGAAGCTCCTATCAACAATACAAAGATCTTATCTGGGTGCACAGGTCCGTCTCCTAAATGGGTGAAGTAGAGCTTGCAGGCTAATTCATTTTGAAGCATGAAACACAGGCTCTCGGTAGTTGGGCTTTAGATAACTAGCCAGGAATGGAAGTGATTCATTGAATACCAGGCAGGCACCAGGCTAAATGTGAGTAACAATATCTGAGAATTTCAACCCCCGATACCAAGACCTACGTGCAACATACTAGAAAGTAAAGCCAAGCAATTGGATTAGAGTTATATCTCAATTATGGTTGCCCCTCAAACTAATGGTCTGGGATCGGCACTCACTGTCAGACAGTACTCAAGCTGAAACACTCAGCAGTCAAACAGCAGTGTCAGGTAATAAGTACATAAAATTTCCAATAAATGCTAAATGTGTATTATTACCATGTCTTGAATAATCCTCGTGTCAAATAATCATTGGTCTCCATTAGTCTCCTATAGACAGGGAAGAAACTTCGCTGCTTTAGGCTAAAGTGAGCAGCATTGTGCCTGGATACTGTGATTTGAAAAGACATGCTACAGTTGAGTAAATTATACAGATTAGCAACAGTTTAACAGTGTTGCAAAATTATATTAAAAAACAAATGGGTTAAATTATCGCAATATTCACATTTTCACATCATCATTTAAATATATCGCGATATATTGGAAAACTCGATATATTGCCCATCCGTAATACAGATTAAAATTCAGGAAAGATAGCGCACACAGGTACGTCGCAGTAGATCCAAATGTAATCACACTGGGAATCATGTGCTAATTAAATAAACGGATTCCTCCCATTTATAAATGCTGTGTTCTGTCTGTCAGAGCAAACAGGAAGTTGATTCGGATAGGCATTAAATATTCCTTTGTGTCTGCATTCTAGCTGTTTATTTGTGTTGAACATCCTTCATCTATGTATGTTGGATTGTGTCAGTGTTTACCAGAAAGAAAGACTGTTGTACATCTATTCCTACTATAATGAATGAATTCACCAAATTTACCTTGCCAGCCTTTAGTACAGGTTGGTGTTTTTCTGAGTGCGTGCCTGCTCATGTGTGTGTGTGTGTATGTGTGCATGTGGACTGACTGACTGACTGATTGAAACAAAGAAACAAAGGGATGTTGGTAGGGCTTCCTGTTCAACACGGGTTCTCACACCAGGCTGGTTCAAGGTACTTCTCAGTATGAATTACCTCGCTGACAGAGGGAGTAGGATGGCCTCTCAAACACATAGTGTGTGTGTGTGTGTGTGTGTGTGTGTGTGCGTGCGTGCGTGCGTGCGTGCGTGCGTGCGTGTGAGAGAGAGAGAGAGTGAGAAGGTGAGCAGAGAAGGCCTAGACTGTGCGTGACGGTGACCGCTTTTAATTCCAGCTGTAATGTGCTGGAGCAACTGCCGCAGTAATAGTAAAGCGAGCACTGCACCTCTTCATATATCTCTCCCTCTGTCTTTATCTCTCTCTCTACAGCCCTCTCTCTCTCTCTCTCTCTTTATTTATCTGTCTCCCCTTTGTTCTGGCTCATGCACACCACAGGACACACATGCACACACTTTTAAAGGGCCGTGTGCACATACAGTACAAACCTATACCCGTAATTCAGCCCTGGCTGCCCCTGTGTATTATAGCCCTGGTTGTATTCTCGTCCTGTTGTGTGACACGGTGGTTCCCAGCCTCTCCTCCTGTTCTCCTGAATAATGAAAGACAGAAGCTATCCTCCTGACTGCACTGTGGCTTTGAGGGCGGTTACCTTGTCTCTCAGGTGCTGCTGCCACTGTTAATCTCCTGCACATCGCTGCCAACCACCACTGTATCATCAATTACTACTGTATCAATTTACCCTGCCACCCATAACCCAAATCCTAACCCAGGCCTGCCCAGGGGAGGCATGTGGTGTTGGTATTGGTGCTAGCTCAGGTGGAACTGTTAGTGTAGTAGTAGAGTGCAAATTTGACCGCCCTATAGGGCTGGGCGATATGGCTGAAAAGTGATATCACGAGACAATATCTTTATATTTTTTCTATGCTACAATTTTACATAATGTCTGTCTTTTGGAACAACACACCACACATGAGCTACAAGTGGGTGGAGACGTGACATGCAGGGAACTGAAGCAAAGGAGAGAAAGGGAGAGGATGTGTGTTAGTGTGGATTTTTAAGAGTGACGGTGTTATAAAATTCTATTAAAAAACGCGTAGGCTAAATTATAATTGTCGATATTCACGTTTTCAATATCATCAGTGAAATGTATCAGGAAACTCGATATATTGCCCAGCCATACTGCCCTACAGTGCTAATCAAGATTTTTGCCTTTTTGGTATACTGGTATTCTTAGTATGGTATGAATATCAGTATATACCAAATATCACCCCTAGTCATTGTATACTAGTATTCATGATTAGGGGTGGACATACTGGTCAGTGTCAGCTATGATTGTTTTTTCTATTAGTCTGTTGACCAAGACATTGTTTTCCTAAATTTGCATGCAAAAGTAAATTAATGATCAGATTTATTTATTCCAAATTAATATTCATATATGATTAGTGAATTTCAAATGAAATGTACTAAAAGTAAAACATACTGGTAAGAACTGTGATATAGTTTGCAAAACATGCTATTCATTTCTTAACGTCACTCAGGTCTTATATAATTATAAAAATCCTGGATTGGTGCTGACTGCAGAAATGTCCATTGCTCAGTTTCTTCTAGGTTGTGTGGGTTCTTCTGAGTTAATCTCTTGTTGTGTCTGTGTCCTCTCCAGGCCTATGGCTCAGGCTGTGACATAGTGATCCTGGCCAGCGACTTTGAGTGTGTTCAAATAATCCCAGGAGCTCAGCATGGGAACATACAGGTGGGCTGCGTGGAGTGCTCCCACCAACTTGGCAGGGTGAGTCTTAAAAGCACGCAAACGTACACGATTCAACCTCTCTAAGTACTCGTTAGCATGAACAATTACACTAAGCGGAAAGAAAGAAAAATGCAGCCATTTCTTTGCTCCTTTCGAGCTCTGCCACCCATTCTCGCCTCTCCTTGCCCACTCTACCTTCCTATTCCCCTGCCTACCTCCCCCTCTCCTATGGGAATGACTGTGCAGCAGCACTGATGGGATGAGTAATGTTGTGATGATGAACGCAGCTCTTTATTTTTAGATCGCTGCGTCCTATGGGAACACAGTCTGCATCTTTGAACCAATCGCTACCAACCCAAACAAACGCCACAAGGTGAGCACAAACTCTGTGTGCGTGTGCGCGTGCATGCTAGACCCTCTGCCTCTATATGAATGAGCGTGAATGTATGTGTAACACTCTACCAGAATGTTGGATTTGCACTAGATCAGGGTTTTTTTAGTGTTGATAGACAATTTTTATTACAGCAGTTGCTTCAGCCTTTAAAAGGCAGAGCCTGCTTCTCTGGTCTAATTGTGAATGTTCTAGATGTAGCCTAGGCTTGGATCCCATTTTAATCATGGCAGCGCTTCACACATCTGAAGAGATTTCCATGCAGTAGAAATATTTATGGATATGTGTGCGTGCAGCGTGTTTGTGTGTGAGCATTAGGCACTGTGATAGTGTAAATGGCAGTGACACTAACTCTTGGATTTCTCTCCCATTCTGACTGATACCCGGCATGTAGCCGCAGTGCAACAGATTCTGTTGTTACAATAAAGTATCCAATTGGATTAATCACACTTGTATGTAAATAACATTGCATGGTGTGGTTGTGTGTATATGCTAACCTGCTCTCATGTCCTGTCACTAACAGCAGCTTAACTATCAGTGGCAAAAGACAGGACAGTTCTTCCTCGATGCCATCACCTACAACCTGGCCTGGGACCCGCAAGGTAGGTCCACGCTTTCTGTGTCTGACTGACTCACTGGACTGCCTGACATAACTAAATCCCACTCTACAAGCACTTCCCACTCGCAGCTCCACCGAGTGTGTTTCTGTGTGCACGCTGTGTGGGCACGTTGAGAACGTATTGCATTGTGCATTGTGCATGTATCCGTGCGTCCCGCGCTAGCGAGCGCGAGGCGTGTAATGCCATGCTTGTGTGTCTTCAGGGAACCGTATCCTAGCAGCTACTGAACGCCTCCAGCTTTGGGCTCCTCCGCCGACAGACGCCCTGATAGAGGAGGAGGACGGGCAGACCACAGATGACAAGCCCCACCCGGTTCTGAACGACTGGAAGTGCGTCTGGCAGTGCAAGTAGGTGTCCCGAGCTCTGCTCCGCTCGTCTTTGCGTACGTGCTACCTTCGTAGATTTTGCAAAATGACACGTACGCATACATTTAAAAACAAGTTATGCAGCAACGTGAGCTGGACACGGCCTCGCACTACTGAAACGTTTTTAACAACAAAAGATGGCCTATCTGAAGTATAAAAAAAAGCACGCATAGGGCAGCAGAGTAAACCGTGTGAACGTGAAGATAAGGTCATGCGTATTTAGCCTGGTTCAGAGCGGTAGGGAAGGTATTTGTGTGCGTTACTGAGTCTGTCCTCTCAACTCCCCTTCGTCTGGTCTGGGCAGTAGAAAGTTGCTTTGTCCTAATTAGTCAAGTGCAATTATATGTAAAAACACATTGTTAATCTGCACGTATTTCAATTCTCCGGGATCAAAAACAAAAGTGAGCGTGTCGCATCTTGTTAACATCTGCTGGTTCATACTGAACCTTGCCATCCGAATGAGGAAGTGAAAAGTGTGAAATTCCCAACCACAAGCTTGTTTTGTTTTCTTCTTTTTCCACCCCTGACACAATGGTCTGTCTCCTCTGACAGTCAGGAGGGGAAGTGAGGTTGTTCCTATGGAGAAGTGAATATCGCTGATATCTGTGTTTCTGTACGCTTTCTGTCTCAGGACTGCTGCATCCATTCATATTGCCAAGTGGTCTCCTGACGGGGAGTATTTTGCAACTGTTGGCAAGGTACATAACACACCCAAACCTATCCAAAAGACAACCCAATGTGGAACAAATTTTGTGTTTAACAAGTTTATTTCTTGTGCATAATAATTAATGTGTGTGTTGTGTGTGTGTCCATGCATACACGTACATGCAGGATGACTGCCTACTCAAGGTTTGGTACCCCACCACGGGCTGGCGTTCTGCAGTGGTGGTCCAGGACCCCTCGGATAAGAAGGCCCCTCCTGTTCACTTCTCCTTTGTTTACCTGGCCCATCCTCGCTCTGTCACTGGCATGTCCTGGAGGAAGACCAGCAAGTATATGCCCAAGTGAGAACACACACACACACACACACACAAATCTACATCCACATCAGCACACACGGCTGACCGTAAAGTTTGCTGAGCAAAGGTCACGTTTGATCTACAAAGCAGTCCCCCTTTGTGTGGCGCCCCTCCCATCTCTCCAGGGGTTCGGTGTGCAACGTGTTGCTGACGTCCTGCGAGGACGGTGTGTGTCGAATCTGGTCAGAGACCCTACTGCCAGAGGACGGCCTGCTCGGAGGGCAGATCTCCGAGAACACACACTCCTTCAGCTCCAGCCTGCCCAGCCTGGGTGGCAACAAGGACAAGATCCAGCACGCTCTGGAGGTACGCGCAATCATTTCCGGACAGTCACACCTTTTCAGAGAAGCGCTCGTTTATCTGATTAGGTAATGACGTTACCGTCTTTTGATTGGCCAGTCGATCCACCACCTGAAGCACCTCCGGCGGGGCAGGCGAAGGTCCTCGGCACTGGTGGCACACACCGAGCTGCTGCCCTCTCAGCTGGGTACGCAGGACACGCACACGCACCGCCACATCGCCCACCACGCCAACGCCTTGTGTCACTTCCACATCTCGGCCAGTATTAACCCCAACACAGGTAGGACGCTGCTCCTGGAACAGGCCGAGCGTCGCGGCTTTCCACCTCTTTTTTTATTGACCTATCTCTAAGACGAAGGAAGGTTTTATTCACTCTCAACATTGTTTTTTCTCTCTCTCTCTCTCTCTCTCTCTCTCTCTCTCTCATCGATTGATCGACCCCTCCATCAGACATCCCTCCTGTGCTGGCTGAATCTGCAGTGTTCAACCCGGAGGATGGCAGCGGCGGGGGAGGATTTGTGGTCCACTGGCTCAACAACAAGGACCTCAGCTTCACTTCTTCCATGGACCTCTTCATGCTGCAGCTCCGCAAGCTCTCTGAACAGCAGCTGGAACAGACTACTGACGACCCCCTGGACCCAGAGGGCTCCCCCATGAAGTTTGACTTTGGTATGACCCACGGCCAGGCTCCAATTCAGATTTGTTAGAACACGAACGCATGTGATGTCATGACGAAATGGTACATTCCCCTTTGGCTTTCTAGACCTGGATGAGATGTCTGACAAGGCCTCCTCCGAGCACGGTGAGGAGGGCGAGCCCGGGGAGCAGGGCAGCACCAAGGCGTCGTCCCCCGGCTCCAGCTCCAGCATGCCCCTGCCCTCCATGCTGCTGGAAAGGAAGATGGAGACGCTGACCATAGAGTGGCACAAGAGCCCGGACATGCTGTTCACCATCCACCCTTCAGACGGCTCCTTCCTGGTTTGGCACGTCAAGTACTTGGATGAGTACATCCAGGGCATCTTCAGACAGGTTCAGGTAAGCATACACTGGTGAAAGCAAAACTCGCAAGTAAACGCACACAGTCACTCACTCACCGCTGTGACAGAACTGTAGTTGTAGCAGTTTGTGTGGAATGGAAGGTGACTCAGCACTCCCTCAGCCTTATGTAAGACACTTTAGATGTGTTCCCTCCCAACAGTTAACTCTTCCTCTCTCTTTCCCGCTCGCTTTCCAGGTGTCCTTCTCCTCGCGTATTCCGGTGGCGTTTCCTACCGGCGACGCCAACTCGCTGAGTAAAAACATCCTCATGTACGCCTGCACTTTGACCGAGGGCGAGAGTCCCGGGGTCGGGGAACAGGGTAGGAGGGTCCGCCGCGTCTCCCTCTCTGGCTCGGCTTCAGCTGGCCTCTGTTCACCCGCCCTGGGCCCCTTCCTCAGCCCCCGGCCTGGGATCGGCCCTGCCGTCATGATGGTCTCCAAACACGTCGATGGATCTCTCAACCAGGTGAGAGATGACGAAAAGACAGTGTAGCCATGTCAAAGTCATAGATGTGTCGGTTTAGCCTCGCCGTCTGTACAGCCCTCAGCAAGGTTTCCTTTGGTTCCCATCTGTCTCTAGTGGGCAGTGACTTTCGCCGAGCGCTCGGCGTTCTCCAACGTTCTGACCGTGTCTCACAAGTTCCGGTACTGCGGCCACCGCTTCCATCTGAACGACCAGGCGTGCCACACGGTGTTGCCGCTGCTGCTGACCTCCTCTCACCACAACGCCCTGCTCACCCCTCCCTCGGCTCCTGGCAGTCTGGAAGGGGAGCAACCTCCTCCCATCCCCCCGCCAAAGGGACTACCCAGGTAAGAAGGAGAGGAAAGGCAGAGGGATGAACTGAGGGAAGACAGGATGGAGCGTGGGAAGGATGGACAAAGGGCACATGCTGGCATGGATATATGTGCTGTTTTGCACAGTCTACAATCATTTGCTTGTCATGACTGTTTTGCTCACTGAGCTATTTGTTTGCCGTTTTGTGTGTTTCTAGGAAGCAGCTTCGTAATGCAGCTACAAGGACTTTCCATGATCCCAACGCCATCTACAGCGAGCTGATCCTGTGGAGAGTGGACCACATCGGACCCCTGTCCTGCACCGGGGGGGTCTCTGAGCTGGCTCGCATCAACTCTCTGCACACCTCTGCCTTCAGCAATGTGGCTTGGCTCCCCACACTAGTGCCCAGCTCTGTACTCGGTCAGTAAACACACATGTATATTGGTCATGCACACTGTTTCCATTTCTTATGGATGTAATATTTAACCTGTGTCTTTTATGACTGGAATGTGCACAGAAATGTTCTTGTAAAAAGTAAATTATTGTCATGAGGTTAAATTGACAGGAAGTGCAAGAGTTTTTGCTTTGAGAAGTTATATCTTGGGATGTTATATAAGCACACCTATTTAGTCTTTGCTAAATGTTGTTTTATAACAGAGCGGGGCTCTGCTGTGACATATGTTTCCAACGAGCACATGTGCTTAAAAAAAAGAACAGCACAGGAAAGAAAATTAGGCATTTGGAGGATAATCTGTTGAAATGGATTTAAAAATACAAATCCCTACTTTGAATTAAGTTGCACGTGTGCTCCTTTTTTAATTTTATAGGTATCATAAATTTAATTTTAGCAGCATTTTTTTTCCTAAAATACCAGCTCTGTATTGCCCCTGAGTCACTTGAAATATACTGCAAAACCTACATATCAATGTTTCCCTTTTATATATTCTATTGTGGCAGGGTGCCACAGTAAGAAAATGATCCACCACAACAATTTATTTATTGATTTATTTATTTTTTGTGGTTATTGGTTATTATCATCGCAGGTGTTCCTTTTCTGCTCCATCAGTCAATGCTTTGCTCCATTATACAACAGGTAGTTCTGGCCAAGCATTCTGATTGGTAAAAATAGGCATTTCAGCCATGCTCAAATCATGATAAAGCACACCTCATCACTGTAAATCACTCTGCCATTGATACAACATACTGTAGATCAACACTGAAATGGTTCCACGGTTTCCATGGTAACTTAGAAGCCGTTGTTTTATAGCTTCGGTGTGTATTTTTAATGTGTTATTTTTAATTAAGTATAATAACTAACAACGCTGTGTAACTGAGGAACTACTTTACAAACTTGCTAGTTTTCACCATTAAATGTATGATATGTTTAGATTTTGTTGAATAATAAAAAGACCTTTTTGTTGGTAACCATTGTATAATCGCAATATTACACTCGAGGGTGTTCTTTACTGTTATTATTGCCATAACAGCAGGGATTTTCTGAAGAAAAAAAAAGGATTCAGAATACTATTTGGTTCACTATTTGATAGGTCAAAACTGTGCTCATAAAATTAATGCAAATGAATACATTCCCCTGCAGCCAGTTTAATGAGCCCTATGTGCGCTGCTCCTCAGGGACCTACTGTAACAGTGCCAGTGCCTGCTTCGTGGCATCAGATGGTAAAAACCTGCGTCTCTACCAAGCTGTGGTCGACGCCAGAAAACTACTGGATGAACTGTCAGATCCAGAGACATCTGTGAGTATAGTCGCACACACACACACACACACATGCACAGTGAGTTCTGGCTAAGTTCTGGCATACCAGAACCAACCCTCTCAACACCAAACATAACTAGGCTCATCTAAACAACCTTGTATCTAGGCACTAGCTTTCACCTAGTTAACAACATTCATGCCTAATTTCCAGTAGTTTCCTATATCATTATTGATCTTAACAACAGTAGGCTTAACGGAAGGCTGACCTTTTTTGTATGCGTTTGTCTCTGTACAGAAACTGGTGGGAGAGGTGTTCAACATTGTAAGCCAGCAGTCCACTGCTAGACCGGGATGTATCATAGAGTTGGACGTCATCACCAACCAGGTTAGAAGCCGCTCTGCCCTTCCCACATACACCTCATGCTGGACAGAAGTCAGTGCTTGAAATCCTGGAATTGTCTGACAAACAGACAAAGTAAACCCGTCATTTTCCGTTTTCCTTGTGTCTCCAGTGTGGCTCCAACACCCAGCTGCTACATGTGTTTCAAGAGGACTTCATTCTAGGTTATAAGCCCCAGGAAGAGCCAGAGGTGTACACACCTGCCTTCCCTACTGCTGAGGGTAAGACAGGCATGACTATATACTATACTGTTACTATTTTCTATCACGTTGCACTCTCAACAGCTCAGCGATATGACTGAATCAGTGATGTGTTGAAATGAATCAATGTAACGTTGTACACGTTGGATTCCGCCAAGACTGTACAGTCGTTGTAATGGGGTGAGTATGTCTTTGTCCATCTTCAGAGTACCACTCTCCCCCGTTCTCTGAGAAGTTCTTCCTGGTGGTGATAGAGAAGGATCTCAACAGGAACTCGGTCCTGCAGATGTGGCACCTGCACCTCAAGTCCGTCCAGGCTTGCATGGGTGAGTATAGCATATTTTATGTTAAAATGAGATATGATCTTCACAATAAATGTGTGACACTTCTGGAGGACAGCGTGTTGATATTGCCTCTTTTCTAAACCATGTTTACATTGCCGGCCTAACAATAAAGGAGAAAAGTCCAGCTTGTTTTGAACTCTAACAGCTTGTTGTTGTAATTCCCCTTCGCTATCGATACAGTCACAATAGCGTGCATAGCAGCTAAGAATTCAACTTTCTGTACATTATCAGGTGGTTAATAGGATGACTTATGCATAATTTATGCAGTGTTAGGTTGAAAAGAGTGAATCAGAAATGCACAACTCTTAATCTTTATCAAACTGCCTCTGTTGAACTGCGGTCTGGCTATAACAGTGTTATCCCTGTGTGTCCAGACGAGCCAGTTCCAGACTATAGCTTCCAGAGCCAGCTGATGGTTCCCAATCAGGTGATGAATCCAGACTCCTCCCCAGAGATGTCTCCCATGAGCCCCTTGCCCCGCTCGGCCTCCACGGCCAACCTGCAGTCAGCCAGCAAGCTCATCCTCAGCTCCAGGCTGGTCTACAGCAAGCGGCTGGACCTGCCCCATGGGGTAGAGGTTACCAGGGCCACTCCTTCTGCAGGTATAGATGAACTCGTTACCTCACAAACACACACGTACAATGTTTTTCTTAATCCGAATATTAATCTGAATAAATTACCTAACCGTGATCAACCGACACAACAGTACAGCTAAGTGGCCCCAGTTAACCCTGTAGAGGATCGAAGTCAGTCACAGAGTTGGATGAAGGCTCCTTCAACGTTCTCCTGTCTCTTCCTGCCTCCTCCTTTCCCAGGCCACCTGAGTTCCTCCTCCATCTACCCGGTGTGTCTGGCTCCCTACCTGATCGTCACCACGTGCTCAGACTCGCGTGTGCGTTTCTGGCGCTGCGCCGTGGAGGGGGAGGCCGGGGACGGCGAGGAGGACGAGCAGCAGCAGCAGCAGCAGCAGGACAAGCGGGCGTACCGCTGGGAGCCCTGGGCCCTGCTGAACGAGGAAGAGGACAACAACAGCGCCGTGTGTGTGTCGGGGCGTCCGGTGGCGGTGTCCTGCTCCTACACCGGTCGGCTGGCCGTGGCCTTCAAACAGCCACGACAGGGACAGGTGGGAGACCGGTGGCTGGCTTTGTCGTGTTGTAGTCAGTATACTGTGCCATAGACCCATACCAGTGTTTCACTTACATTACATGTCACTTACATTTGTTCATCCGAAGCATCATTCATTGCATTGGGGTTCCAATCCTAAATTCAGATTCAGATAGCTTTAGTTTTTTCTCCCCTAAAATGGCAAATAAATGGTAATTAATTACTTCCTGGACGTTTGTCAATATATGCGTTTTTCTATGCTGATTGAGCTTTGAATAGCCTGACAGTATATCTAATGTGTAGCCTATAAAAAGGGATGAGCTGCCAGCTCCGCTCAGTCTTCCACGTGACTCGTCTCCACATTCGCTACATTGTTGCTCAAAGCCTGAGGTGAAGTTACAGCATGATGTCCAAGAAGTCAGCCGTGTGGAAACGTTTTAATGTTACCGCTGATAATCTAAAGAAGGTTGAATGCCAAATATGCCAGCAGAAATTGCCATATCGTGGTGGTACAAGATGTATCTTAACATTGACATTAACATCCAACAAAGTGTAAAATATGGCATTTGGGCCAGCCCTAATGTAAATACAAAAACTCATCATGCAGTGTTAGTACTCAGAACCACCTCCCAAAACAAATATCATAAATTATATTTTCATAAATAAATATCCACAGACTGCACAAGAGCCATTCCTAAAGCTGCATTGTGTGATATGTTTAATGTTAAAACAACATGAAAAGACGCCGCGCTATGTGAAGGTTCAGTGAAATAGGGTCGACCAGACCAGTTTGTTGTTATTCCCTCTTTTCTAAACCATGTTTACAATAAAAAAAAAAGCTCGTTCTGAACTGTAATGGCTTGCTGTTATAATTTGCCTTCACTGTAAATAGAGGCAGAATCTCACACATAGCAGCTTTAAACTGGAAGACCTGCTGGAACCGATCCTGGAATTGGACCTGGGTCTCAGAACTGAAATCTCCCCCTCTACCTACGTCTGTAAAACAAACTTCAACCTCTAAAGGCCACACATACATGAAGATTCCTTCATTTCTTCCTGTTCTGAACCTTCATGTGCTTACAAATCATGGCACAGCTGTTGTTCTTATATAACCTTTTTTTTTTTTTTATCCAGAGAAGGATTTTGATGAGCACACATGGTCTTTGTGTATTCATGCATAGGCTTCTCATAATCTCGTAATTAGTTTTTTAAAGGGTTAGGTTTGATGTCTTTAACAAGGTTTGTTCCATCCCCCAGCCTGTAGGCTCCGGTGGCGACTTCTCCATGCATGTATCCATCTACGAGTGTGAGTCCACCGGGGGCTCAGAGTGGGTGCTGGAGCAGACGCTTCACCTCGATGACTTCACCAGACCCTCCTCGACCCTGGACCCCCGCGTCAGCGTCGACTCCAACCTCTTCGTCTATAGCAGGTCAGGGCCCCCACCGATGTTTGTTTGTGTCTGTACCCAGCGTCTGCATCTGCGTGTCGTGTCGGGGACTTGTAACCGACCTTTGCTCTCTCCACGACAGGTCTGACCTGTACATGAGCAGAGACCACAGCTCCCCCAACATCAAGCACTACGTCCACCTGGACTGGCTGTCCAAGGAGGACGGATCCCACATCCTCACCGTTGGGGTGGGCTCCAACATCCTCATGTACGGCCGCATCTCGGGCATGGTCAACGAGCAGACCAGCAGCAAGGAAGGGGTGGCCGTTATCACCCTTCCCCTAGGGGGCAGCATCAAACAGGGCATCCGGTCCCGCTGGATCCTGCTCAGATCTGTGGACCTGCTGTCCTCCGTGGACGGTACACCCTCCCTGCCCGTCTCCCTTTCCTGGGTGAGGGACGGCATCCTGGTGGTGGGCATGGACTGCGAGATGCACGTGTACGCCCAGTGGCGCCAGGACAGGAAGCCCGGGGAGGGAGAGAACGGCAGCTTGTCATCTATGGACAACATCATTGGAGGCCAGACCGCAGCACCGTCCTCTGTGTTTGAAGGGAAAGTCAGGTCTAAAAGTGTTTTGGAAGGGACCGGCGGAGCGGACGAGGCGTTTCGCGCCCCGGCAGGGCTGCAGGACGGAGGGCTGTTTGAGGCGGCCCACTCCCTGTCTCCCACTCTGCCTCAGTACCATCCCACCCAGCTGCTGGAACTCATGGACCTGGGGAAGGTTCAGCGCGCCAAGGTGGGTCTGTTTCTGCTCCATCCAATGACTCAAAAAACATGGAGAGGAATATCCAAAAGGAGATGCTTTTAATTTTAACTGACAATGGAAAATGCTAAAGAAACGTTATCATATTTAAGAAACGATAAACAAATGCATATTATTATTTATTACATAACTGTATTAACTATTTTCTCTGTCTGTCAGGCCATCCTGTCCCACCTGGTGAAGTGCATCGCCGGGGAGGTTGCCGTGGTGAGGGATGTGGAAGCTGGCGAGGGCGGGGCCAGGAGACATTTGTCTAGGACCATCAGCGTGACCGGCAGTACAGCCAAAGACACCATAGTGGCCGGCCGCGACGGGGGCAGGGACTACACGGAGATCAACTCCATCCCTCCTCTGCCCCTCTACGCCCTGCTGTCTGCCGACCTGGACACCTCCTACAAGGGAGGGGAGGAGGCCACCAAGGGAGCCAAGCTGGGCGAGGGTGAGGGAGCCCAGAAGAGCGGAGAGGACCAGTATGCAGACCTCTTCCAGGTAGGTGGAGTTGGACGGTTAGACATCTTTTGTTGTTGTCATGCCGTCCCGATGATATTTTAACGTTCATCGACCTGTGTTTCCTCAGGTGCAGGCAGTGACCACAGACGACTTTGTGAGCTTTGCTACAGAGAAACCAGAGAAGAAGTCCCGGGTCATCAACCTCTCTCAGTATGGGCCCACCTACTTTGGACCAGAGCACGCACAGGTACTGCTGGATGCTTCAGCCTGCGGATTTCATCCCATTTTAGAAAGGAATCCATTTAAAACACATGAAAATCTCCTCTTTCTAGCTACTTATTTCCATTATATGAGTTCAGAAATGTCTAGTTGAGAGCATATGCAAAACGCTGTCTAGGCAGCTGATGATGATGATATTATTCATAATGCTGGATTTTGGTTAAGGATCACAGGACTCCCCAAAGTTTAGAAAGCCTACTTCATCCTCTCAGTGTTTAATGGTTATATACTGCTGCCACATAAAGATGTTTCCATCAAAGACCTTACAGGTATAGAGGTTCTTAGTGTCTAAATTCTCCCTTTAATCTGCCCTCCACCTTATCTCCTGCTCCTTACCTTCTTTACTTTCTGCCCCCTTCTCTTCCCCTCTATTCTGTCCCTCTGTGTCGGTCCAGGTGTTGTCCAGTCATCTGATGCACTCCAGCCTCCCAGGTCTGACCAGACTGGAGCAGATGTTCCTGGTAGCCCTGGCCGATACCGTGGCGACCACCAGCGCAGAGGTCACCAGCTCCACCAACCAACAGTACACAGGTCAGTGTACAGTATGTGTGTGTTTATGTTGGATTGTATGTTTAAATATCTGTCAGTAGTCTCCTATTGTGGCTTAGTGGTTAGAGAGACCCTCTTTCCACCATAGGACGCAGGGTCAAGTCCTTTATTTTGGCGATCATCCTGCCCACTGAAGTGTCCTTGAGCAAGATGCTGAATCCCGTCCAGCTCTAAGGGTGCTATTCTCTAGCCGACCCTGCGCTCTCACCCTTCCTGTGAATTGGGGCCGGCAAAAGAGAATTTCCCTACAAAATTAACCAAGTCTCACTGTATTATTAATGCATATTTGTGTGCAATAGCTGCGCATACCTGCATTAAAGTGAAAGTTCAGGCAGTGATCAGTGTTGGGGCGCCTGACTGTCTGCAAGTCCATCAGATATTGCCCTTAGTAAGATATCATATTGTATTAAAGCCCATTTAAAGGTTATAGCAATAAAAGCTAATAGTCCTTTTTCCTTGATTACATGTTCCTTTGTTATGGTTATTATCTCCAGCCATCAAACCTCGGTAACATAAACAACAGTGTTTATCCTACTGCACTTAAACTGTATATAAACACTCAAAGCACTCCTTCTCTACTAGACCTATTAAACGCCCATATTTATCTCTGTCTTTTTCCTCCAATTTTCTGTCCTATTTATTTAGTCTTTTAAGACAAAGACATTAGCAGGTTGTTCCAGTGCTACGTAAGCACACAGAGAGGGTAAGAAGGTTCAGGGACAAGAGGCATACAAGACCACATGAACTAGAGTGACACCAGCTATTTGCAATTTGCAAAAATGCCAGTATTTCAAGGCTTTTCTTTGTCAATGCAATCATCCTCTTCTATGAGTAGAAAGCCTGTCGAAGGGTTCAGAGCTCCACATTGTTATGTATCTGCAGGTGGCGAGGCCCTAGATGAATGTGGGCTGAGGTACCTGCTGGCCATGCGTCTCCACACCTGTCTGCTTACCTCTCTGCCCCCCCTGTACCGCATGCAGCTGCTCCACCAGGGTAAGACACGCCCACAGACATACACCATTGGTCGGCCCGAGCGTTGGAGTTTCCCCATTGGCCGATGTATCCGTTTCAAATTAAAAGCATGGAATGTAACACAGTTTCTCCACTGTTCTATTTGAATATATTATCACTGTCTTGTCAGATTATGTGATTGATAGATTCTGGTTTCCAGTGCACTTGATCCCGACCACTAACTCCAAACACCTCTCTCTCTGTCTCTCTGTCTCTCTCTCCCTGGCAGGCCTGTCAACGTGCCACTTTGCATGGGCTTTCCACTCGGAAGCTGAGGAGGAGATGTTGAACATGATCCCGGCCATGCAGAGAGGAGACCCTCAGTGGTCTGAGCTGAGGGCCGTGGGGGTGGGCTGGTGGATACGCAACATCAACACGCTCCGCAAGATGGTGGAAAAGGTACCGGGACGCGCTCGGGCCAGCCCCACAGCACACTAACACATGCAGCGTTTACGTAAATGATTCAGAAGATAACTGTCAGGGTGGATTTCTAAGATGATTCTGTTCCTGGTCGAAGTGGAAGTCAGACACTCAGAGAGGTGATGGGTTCAGGCATTTAATTACGAGCTCGGGTCGGAACAGCTCTGTTTCAGTACAGTTCAGTACAGACAGCAGATGGAATGACAGAGATGGATTACCTTGAGGGTTACCTTTATACCCTGATGTAAACAACATATGGCTTCTATCTTATTCTCTGCACAAAAACATGCTTTTAGCTGGTCGATATATTTTTCTCACTACCTGTCATACTACATCTGGAACAGATCCAATGTCCCCCAACATGTAGGGGCCCTCTGGAAGACCACCCTGGCCAGTTCCTAGAATCTCTGAGGCCCTTACATACCACTCTTACTAATACAAACATTTCCTTGCTACAGAGCTAGGTTAGACCATGAGAATATCGTGACCCCTGACATTTAGAAACTCAGGTTCTACACACTTATATACTTGGATATAAAGAGATTACAAAATACTATCATTGATACATACTATCAATAACTGGTAACGGCAATCGTTCATTTAGTACAGAGTATGCAGTACATACTGATTGAGTATATAGTAGGCAGTATGTTGGTATGCAATTCCAAACACAACCTCACTCTTGTTTGATAAGCTTAGTGTAGCATAACAGGTGTAGCTGGGTGTCAATCAAAGGGTCGTGTTCTGATAGGATTGCCCCCGCTCTTATATGTGAAAGTAGCTTTTAATCCCGCCCCCACGGAACTGCTTGTTGAGATCAGGTGAAATCAATTCATAGGCTTTTCTCAGAGTAGAAACGACTCCAGATTCTTGCAGTGTTGTGATGTTGTTTACACCATATGGCGATGAAAAACAGACATTTTAATGAGAAATTGCACATTTTAGTTGGGTTTCCCTTTTGTCTTGCTGCATACTCAGTATAAACCCATTTGTTTCGTTGATATAATGACAGGTGGTGATGATATTTGTGTGTGCAGGTAGGTAAAGCTGCGTTCCAGAGACACAACGACCCGCTGGATGCTGCTCTGTTCTACCTGGCCATGAAGAAGAAGGCTGTGCTCTGGGGCCTCTTCAGGTGGGCAACAGCTTCTAAACGGAGCAGACATCAGACACCATTTAATAAATGATCCTTTACCTTTTATCATTTAGATATAATTGTATAATTTTAGCTCCAGCCAGAACCTTGATGTGACACCGAGGTCTATTTGTTTTCTCCTTGCAGGTCTCAGCACGATGAAAAGATGACTCAGTTTTTCAAGAATAATTTTAGTGAAGACCGTTGGCGAAAGGCAGCTCTGAAAAATGCCTTCTCCCTGCTTGGCAAGCAGCGCTTTGAACAGTCAGCTGCTTTCTTCCTGCTCGCTGGATCTCTTAAAGATGCCATAGAGGTGTGGACACACACACGCACACACCAAACCACACAGTGATAGACCGATCATACAATAACTCTATTGGACTATATAATAAATCACTATTGAGTCTAATAAAGTTTGTTTTATTCTGCTTGGAGTGGAAACTTGGCATAGCCTTTGTTTATGTAGATACAACAGAAGGGGTGTGTGTGTGTGTGTGTGTGTGTGTGTGTGTGTGTGTGTGTGTGAATGCTAAGGGGGTATCTGGGGGATGAGAAAACACACGCTGATAGGTGTGATTAAATTAGGCCACCCTCTCTGAGACACACACACACAACTTTTAAATTTAACACATGTAAATAAATGTGATTCTTATATAACACTGTTCTAAGACACCTGTGTGTGTGTGTAGCTATTCTCCGGCTCTTTAAACCATATGAGGAGTCTAAACCCTGCAGATAAGATATGTAAATACCCTGCACAGTTTGCCTTGGTCTGGGTTTGCCACACCACACAGTCAAAACATACAGATAGGTGAAAACTGATTTTAAAAGAGCTCAAAATACAGTTCTCTGGATCAAACCTGTTTTGTGTTTAAAGCGCTATATAAATAATGTTGGCTTGACTATGTCTCACAGCGCTTTACCAGACAGAAGAAGTATTTTGCTTTCAAGAGTTAAGCTGTAACCCTGGCCCTCCTCTCCGGTGCTGTTCTGTGGTGTCTAGGTGTTGTTGGAGAAGATGGAGGATCTCCAGTTGGCCATGATCGTGGCCAGGCTGTACGAGGCCGACTTCGAGAACTCCACCACCTGCCAGGGCCTCCTCTATGAGAAGGTGCTGGGCTGTAACAGGGACGGCAGCGGTTACCACTGCTCCAGGCTCCACCCGGACCCCTTCCTCCGTAGCATCGCCTTCTGGATCATGAAGGACTACACCCGAGCCCTGGACACACTGCTGGAGCGCATCCCCAAAGAGGATGATGAGAACCCCGGTCAGTTGTAAACAGAGAAGGGGGTCGATATCGTGGGACAGCTCCCACTGAAACCTATTTAATATCTGTATGGATATCAATGGATACTGGGTTAAAGGTGAACCTATTGATTTTCTTCTTTTTCTTCCCTGTGTCTAGATGTGATGGTGAAGTCATGTAACCCCGTGGTGTTTAGTTTCTATAACTACCTGAGGACCCATCCTCTGATTATACGCCGACACTTTGCGGCCCTGGAGGGCACGGCGACCACCGTGGGGCTCACCTCCGAGAAGAGCAGTGCGGATGAGATCAACCTCATAGAACGCAAGCTCTTCTTCACCACCGCCAACGCACACTTCAAGGTGGGCTAGGTTGTGGTGTGGCAGCGGGCCCCGCCGATAGGGGCCTCACATACACATACACAGTTCAGTCAACGTTTTCTGTGAACAGTGGTATTTTAGGACTTTATCCTAATTTGACTTTATCCTAAAATGACCTACTATAGGTGGGCTGCCCAGTCCTGGCCCTGGAGGTGCTCTCCAAGATTCCCAAGGTGACCAAGAAATCAGGCACCTCGCCCCTCGGTAAAAAGTCATCCGTGCCCAACGTGAACTCCAGCCAGCCTCTGGAGAATGGTACCCAGGGAGGCTTGGACTGGGGTCTCCCGTCAGCCCCTACCCAGGCCTGGGGAGCCAACGACAGTGCAGCCGAGCTGGACTGGAGCCAGCCTCTGGTCAAGGTGGAGGACGAAGGGCTGCAGCTGGACTGGGGAGATGACAAGCAGGATGATGATGAAGACGATGAGGATGACGATGGAGGTCTGACCATGAAGAAACCAGAGACCGAGGACAAAGCAGAGGAAGGCCTGGGGAGGGGCTACCCTGGCCTGCAGAGAGAAGACTCTCAGGTACGATGGACATTTTGTAGCTTTAAAGTGGCGATCCTGAAGATCTCCGAAGATTTTCATTTAAATAAATGTCTGTTAAAGTCACTATCTATCGCCAAATAAGGTAACATAATGGTGATTGAGCCTATGGCCCACGGATGAAAGGCCTTTCCTGACTTTCCTGCCATGCACTCAAATTAGCGTTAGTGACTAATTTTCCCTTTGAAGTGAGGTCCAATCACATACCTGCAATTACCGCTTTTCACCATAGGTGGCGCCAAAGACAACAGAGATCTTCGAGATTGCCACTTTAAACAACTAGAACAATTACAAGTACTGGAAAGTAGATATTGTCATGTTGCCACACACACACACACACACTTATTTTAACTGTTTAATTGTTTCAGGGTGAGTCGGAGGTGGACGTGATCGCAGAGCAGCTGAAGTTCCGCGCCTGTCTGAAGATCCTCATGACGGAACTACGTACACTGGCCACAGGCTACGAGGTGGATGGAGGGAAACTCCGCTTCCAGCTCTACAACTGGCTGGAGAAGGAGATAGGAGCCATGCACAAGATCTGCAACTACAAGGTGCATACTGCTACATTTAACGTATGCTATTCCTGCTATTGTTGTCTGCCGTGTTACCGTGTGTCAGCAAATGTTCGTTGGGTCTCCTCCCGTTTGACCACTGTTATTTGCCGGCGTTATTCCTGACACGCAGGTGGAAGGGAAGGAGGAGATCCAGGAGATGGAGCGCTGGGGGGAGCGCGGAGGATCGGTGGACATTCCCGACGACGCCCTGGAGCACACGGAGGCCGGGGCCTACGAACGTCACCAGATGGAGCGCCGGCGTCTGCAGGCCAAGCAGCAGCATTCGGAGAGGAGGAAGGCGTGGCTGAGGAAGAACCAGGCCCTGCTCCGGGTCTTCCTGTCGTACTGCAGCCTGCACGGAGCCAAAGGGGGAGGAGTCACCTCCGTACGCATGGAACTCATCTTCCTGCTGCAGGAGAGCCAGCAGGTACACACACATACACACACACACACACAGGTTGTGTCATTGGGTCGCTATTTATGTGTCCAGTGTTAAAAAGTACACATGGTTGGATTTGGCTTTTACACATTTCTAGATGGTTCTCTCCTATATTCCACTTTTCATTTAGTTAGTTTCGGAGGCAGCAATTCAAGTTTTAGTTTTGTGTTCATTTTTTTTATATATATATAAAAACTATTATAGAAATTATATTAAAAATTATATACAAATTTTTTTTTATTAATTATATTAAAAAAAAGCGATTCAAGTTTTTGTTTTGTGTTCGTTTTTTTATATACTTTTATATACTTTTAATTCACTTTCCTAGTTGGCGTTATTGTGAGTCTTCCCTTTAGTTTCAGCCTACCATAACAACGTTGGCTCGCTCACCCACGCCTCCCTTCAGCGCGTCCTTCTGTGTTAACACCAGATGATTTCTCCTCATCAGACTAAAATAGGATCTACACCTCCCTGTCTCTCTTTGTAGGAGACAACAGTGAAGCAGCTGCAGTCTCCGCTGCCTCTGCCCACCACGCTTCCCCTGCTGTCGGCCAGCATCGCCCCCACGAAGACGGTCATAGCCAACCCGGTCCTCCACCTCAGCAACCACATCCACGACATCCTCCACACCATCACCCACATGGAGACTCCGCCGCACCCCGACACCGTGGATGACCGGGTCAGACCTCGTTTCAAATCCAGACATTTCCTTTTATTTTTTGTACTAAAGGAGAAAGTCTCTGTACTCCTGCAGTCATCTGAAACAGTTTTTTTTTTTTTTTTTTTTTTTAATGGAAGCCCGTGCATAATAATTGAAATGTAAAGTGTGTCTCTTTCATCTCCAGGTGAATGCCCTGCACACACTGGCAGCATCTCTGTCTGCCTGCATCTACCAAGCCCTGTGTGACAGCCACAGCTACAGGTACTCTCTCTCTCTCTCTCTCTCTCTCTCTCTGTCTCTCTCTCTCTCTCTCTCTCTCTCTCTCTCTCTCGCATACCCTACGTGCCTCTGCAATGCAGTGCCACGGGTCCAACCGGCTCTGCAAGAGCTCTAAGTGCTTTCCCCAGGAAAGGAAATGACCTTAAACATGAAACATTTGCTCAATGGATGCATTGATGCCTTCTGCTCCAGCTGAGCAGGATGTTACTGAATCCAGTTTCGGATTGCATCTCTCAAAAGAGTGAAATACAAGCCCTGTCCTTTTTGTGTGTGAATGAATATGTAATTGTATGTGTTGGGCATTTCTGTGTGAGTGCAAAAGATATGGGGAGGGACATCATTTGCAGGTGTAAAATCATTTAGTAAGGCTGAAAGTACTTTTGCATGTGTGAATATGTATGGAGATCAGGTATTAATCAATCATCCACTCAGAAACGCACCTCTGATAATAAGGTGTTTTCCAACAGCATTAACATTTTTGAAATGCCAGAAAGGAAAATAATAACTAAAATAATAATAATACAATATAAATAATACAAACACATTGCCAATCAAACATATAAACATTAACATATATTTGCTGCCTCTCCCACCAACAGTCAAATCTTATCTTACGCTTGCAGTCATTGTTTTTTGTTCAAGCTCTCTCTGGTTGAAAGTCTCCAAACACGCAAAGCCTTTTAAATAACCTTTCAAATATATTTAAATATATTTAAATATCCTTGTTTGTTTCCTTGTTTGATAAACATTCTGTTTATCGCCCACAATGGGAGACTTTATCACACATGCTATCTGTTCAACTGCGAACACACTGTATCACATCCTATTTGGGATTTTAGTAAATCACTCCCCGTGTGCCCTTGCTGTGGTGCTTTGCAGCAGCCAGGCTGAAGCCAACCAGTTCACAGGGATGGTGTACCAGGGCCTGTTGCTCAGCGAGAGGAGACGACTCCGCACGGAGAGCATCGAGGAGCACGTCACTCCGAGCTCCGCTCCAGCGCAGTGGCCAGGTAACTAAACCACTGGACTGAGTCAGCCTGGCGCGGACAACATAGCCTCTAAACAATAAGCTCAAGAAGTGGGGCATGGGTTGTAAAGGACTGCGCCATTAGCATTTCTCTGTGTGTAGATTCGTTTTTGTGACTTAGACAATCGCGTAACTGGGGAGGCAGAGAAGAGAGTCTTTTGCTTGAGGCAGAGAAAACAGGGAAACCCTTTAAAAACCACAACTCAACTGTCATCAAACAGTGGGGTCGTCTTTCCTGTACCGACAGCCCTTCAGTCAACTGACATAAATCATGTTTAGGCTTAGTATTCTGAAGAAAAAAAAACACAGTTATAACTGCATTATATCTTTAAAGTTAAACGATATTCCACGATCCTCTCAAAAATATGCAGCAAGGGAGAACATTTGCCGTGTGTGAATATCAAAACCACAGTTAGGAGAGGGAGGGCAGAGTAAAGCAGGCAGTCAGTGTTTATGCAGAGGGGCAGATGGTGTTCTATAATAGGAGCTTCATAGCCTCTGGGAAGGAAACAGAAAGACTGGGATCTATCACGCCTATCATGCTAATGCTCTGCAAATGAGTTCTGTATTGTACAATGATGGAATTGTTCTTAGTGGAAATTTTATGTAAATGACCAGTTAATGTCTATATTACATATAGTGTGTGCGGGTGGGTGTGTGTGTCTGTGTGTGCGGGTGGGTGGGTGTGTGTGTCTGTGTGTCTGGGTGTGTGTGTCTGTGTGTGTGGGTGGGTGGGTGTGTGTCTGTGTGTGTGTGTGTGTGTG
>OMKK01032180.1:10292-20843 GCA_900302305.1 Polymixia japonica | reverse complement strand
CATCACTGCCCTCAACAAACAGTGACAATGTTACTTGTGCTCCTGTGTTTTTTGTGTACCCTGTGGCTATGTTCTGTGCTGCTGTACGTTTTTGTGATTGCTTCTGTGCCCCCTATGTCTCTGTTCACAACATGTTTTTTGTTGTTTAATTGTTTTCTGTGTATGTGTACAGGCTGTGGAAACAAATCCTCCTCTAAGGAGGACAATAAAGTATCTATCTATCTATCTATCTATCTATCTATCTATCTATCTATCTATCTATCTGGTTTGTAGTTATGCATCTATCTGGTTTGTTCTCTTCTCTCTTACTTTTACTCTGCCTATCTCAAATGAGCCCTCTAGTGTTTCAAACCCCTCAGAAAGTTCACATTGTTGAAGACACACTTTTAGCAGTATAGTAGGTTTCTGTTCTGTTCCATCGCATGGCAGTCGATCAAATTCATACAAAAAAAGTAAAAGAAAAATCTGTTGTGTAAAGATCTGGCATAAACTGCTTTGCTTTGCTGTGTATTGTGTCAGGTTTTGCCATCGGTATGCCGGTGTGTGAGTTTGACCTGGTGAAGGACCCTGAGGTGCAGGACTACAGGAGAAACATCCTGAATGTGTGCAAAGACTCAGTGGAGCTCAGAGACGCCAACGGGCCCCACAGCAGAGCACTCTACGTCTACCCGCCCAACGTAGAATCCACACAGGAGCTACCCAAACACATCTACAGTAAACTGGACAAAGGTAGGACACAGCTTGTGTCTTAAATCAGTGGTTCTACTATTTGTACCGCACAGGACCCAATTGCCAGAAATCTGGGTTTTCCATTATTCAGATGGAAATTAACAGTTTTTTACTACTGTATGATAGTAAATAAAAGACAAGCAATGCAGCTAGAGACCTGACGACGGAACACATAGAGCAGTAAATAGCAGCGAGCGCTTTAGCCTGCATTCAATATTTGAGCGTCACTACTAGCACAGCTTTAAAACGTAAGAGAATTTTAGTTTACTTCCCGGTTCTCTGACTAGCATAAGAGTGTCTCACATTGGGAACGCCTACGACGTGACCTCATCAGAAGCTCCTATTGCATTCTGCCAGCCAGGATTGGCTGGAACTAAGCGCATCAGTGTCAGGGAGGATGCTCATGCTACTCGGAGAACCGGGGTTACTCAAGTAACCTAAAGTTCTCTTTCATGACATTTGTTTCGTGTCTTCCCCAAGTGGTCCTTTGACCACAACACAAAAAGCTGCTCATTTTTCCTACAGGTTTTGATTCTGTCCATGTAGATTGTGTAAACAACATATGTAACCGCTGATGCTCATCTGAGGATAGAAGGACACAAGGTCAATTGAGGAACATGACCCTAACACAGGTTAGGTTTATGTATTTGCATTTGCATCAAATGGAGATCAGTTGCATTAAAACACTCACTCCTATTCCCCTATGCATTCACGTCTTGACTTCTTTGCTTTGGAACAATCCCAGTTGCGATATCAATCACACTTACAAGATGTAAATTAAAAACACGCTATTAATTCATTCATTCATTCATTCATTAATACATTCACGTCATACAACTCACGTGTTCTCTCATGTCCCGGTGGCAAGGGCGAGATTGATGTATCCACTGTGCTTATACCGAAAAAAGGAGCACATTCCAGTGTGTGGAACTTTTTGGGGTTTTTGGGTTTAAACCCGACAATGATATACAAGGAGTCATACTTTGCAAGCAATGCTTTGGCATCGTTGCAGCACCGCATGGTGGCAATACAAATCTCTATAACCACCTCAAACATCACCATAAAATCCAATATGATTTAGCAATGATGGACAAACAAACCACATCACAAACTCCCAGCCACCAGACCACACAAACCTCAATAACACAAACGTGTTATGTTTGTAAAATGTAAAATCTTTTTATTGAAAAAATAAGAACCATGTGAGAGAATCGTGATCTCAATCCTTAGGGAGAAAAATCGTGATTCACATTTTAGCAAGAAACAAATGCTATGAAAGAGAACCACTTTGTTCAATCAAGTACAACGCATTGATCCATGTGTTGTTGGCATTGTCTTAACAAATCAGCCCAGAAGTAGCCAAGGGTGCTCAACTTAGGGATGCACCACTGTGTCGGAAGACAATTGGTATCGGATGATTTGGGCTTTAAAAATCACAATTGATTGATGCCGATTGTGTGACGCGACCTGAAAGTGCTGAGTGTGAAAAATGCTATAACTTTCAGTGCCAAAGTTCGGTTCTCAATCTCAAAAGGTGTTAGAAATAAAACAAAAGTGTACCACTTTTTCTTTGGCCAAATAAATAATGTGCCGTTGTAAGTAGAAAGTACCCATAATATTTTGTATCGGCTGATATGGATGAGAAATAATCGGATATCAGTATCGGTCTCAAAAAGTCATATCTTGCATCACTACTCATTATCATACTGTAGCTATAGACCTCAGATAAAAGGGGAATTGTTTCTAAGTCATTTACTGTGGTGCCGCCAATATATAATAAATACATTTATGGATTCATTTTCTGTCTTACTTTTTCAACCTGTCAGAGGGAATGTAATTAGCAAAAACGTATCTACTTTCAAGATGCAACTAAAAACTCATCAACTCTCATTGTCTCATAACTTGTTTTTGCTCTGGCTATGCTTTAGTAATATTGTTCATTTGTTCTCTGGGAGTCGTAAATGGTTTATGTGTTTTGTTTTAAGAGCAGACGCTCTTAAGGAGCTGCTGCTGTTAATGGAGTACTGCACTGCAAGTCCTCCATTTATTGTACCTTTACTGTGCCTCATTTTTATAGCACTTTTTATCATTTTTAGTAATATCATCAATATAGTTGTAATTGTTACCATTCTTTAATTCTTTCATTTTGCCTTCCTGTCTCTCCTCCTCCTTCTTAGGTCAGATTATAGTAGTGATCTGGGTGATCGTTTCCCCTAACAACGACAAACAGAAGTACACTCTGAAGATCAACCATGACTGTGTGCCCGAACAGGTAGGGTAGGTTTGAACAGATATAAAAAATTATAAAACAAAATAAGAATGTCAAAAAGTTTAAATATGGTGTCGGTGGCCGTCATTTATCAAGCTATTGTATGATCAAATCCGATCTTAAAGTGAGCCTGCGTTCATTTCACCACAGATGTCGATATTTGTGGCATTGTTGTTGAAGCTGCAAGATCAATCTCATGTTTGATCGGAAAACATGTATGCTCATGTCAAGGAACTATATATAGTTGTGCTTTGTGCATGGAAAACTATTAAAATTACAGAAAATGTTTCCTGTTTTGCACTGTTCTGTGACAAAGCATAATTTCTTTCCAAATTTTGTTTTTCGTGACAGCCTTTGATCCTACTTGTAAGACTGCCAAACAAACCAACCCTGTTGCTGGAAAATTCTGCGACCATAATGTCAGCCTTTGTATTGGAGATCTTTTTTTCTTCTTAGACCTACTTTCAATATGCTCCACTCTGTATCTTGCAAGTATGCAAATGTTTCTGTGCCAAGCCTTCCTTTTCATAGGGCAAGAGTCGCACATATGTCTGGGTGCAACGTATGCAAATGTGTATGGATGTATTTTGCACACGGTGCTAAATCAATGGCAACGTCTTTTGTTATCAAACTACAATGTAATTTGCACTCATTTGTGACGTGAGAAAGTTTCATGAATCAGGCGTGACAAGTGTCTTAGGATCATTCCCATCCCCCTTTTTTACAATAGCTTGATAAATGAGGGCCAATAAATCAGCCATCATACCTTCATGGTACCATAATTTAAGAGCAGTCTAAACGTCCATATAATAAGATAAATCAGCAATTGGCAATTTTTCCTCCCACATAATATGAATAATAATAGCAGATTTAAAATCTTGTATTAGTTGGACCAAACTCTAATACAGTGGAATTTCAATAATTCTAGTCTGGGAACACAAATTAGGAATTTAGTTTCTCATCTTGCTCTATGACTCAGGCCAACTGGAAACAAATCTGACTACTGTTGTCTTTTGGGAAAGGTCTCGGCACCATTTTGGGGTTCCACTCCACATGCTCTTAGTGATGCTGTATGTATGTGCCCTGATAGGTGATCGCTGAGGCCATTCGTAAGAAGACACGCAGCATGTTGCTGTCCCCAGAGCAGCTCAAGATGTGTGTTCAGGAATACCAGGGCAAGTACATCCTCAAAGTCTGTGGCTGTGACGAGTACCTTCTGGAGAAGTACCCCATCAGCCAGTATAAGGTAGGAGGGAGACTCAGAATGCACACACTCACACATCAGGGTTTCCGCTAGGATTTTTTCTTGCTGGTCTGGTGTCTGGAAATAATGTATTTTACCGGACAAATTTGAAATTTACCGGTCACGTTAATAATAGTCTTTGTTACAAACGCAAATATAATGTACGCCTAGGTTGACGAAGGAACGACAACGACCTCAAATCAGTTTGACTATTTAATGAACAGTAACAATTAAGCAAAATGAACAGTAATGATTGAGCAAGACCTCAACCTCAACAACCGCTAAAATGTAGGCTATTACAAAACATCTGTAACCTAATCTGTAACCTATCTAATCTGTAATCTGTAACCTAATTTTCTCCTTTTTTTCATTGTGGCAAAGTCCTCTGCTGCCGACTTGAAATCAGACGTGTCCAATGTGTCTTTGCAGCTTGCAATGCACATAAGATGCCTCACTCTCTCCTCCTCCAGACGACTTTGCAGCGCTGTCTTAAGGTTTAGGGTTAGCCGTCGTTATAGCTATGTTTTGTATGAGCATTATTACTGGACATTTTGACCAGCAAGTTTTTCATTTATCATTTTTTTAATGAATTTTACTAGGCAAAAACCGGTAATTACTGGAACGGAAACCCTGTCACACATATCGATGTCTGAAATAACCAAACATAACCCAATCTATTGACAGGTTACATAAGACACACATTGTGTATACACTTTTTTGTCTTTCTTTCCTTCTTTCTCTCCTCCTTTCCTTTCTCTCTCTCACTTATTGTCTTTCTGTCTCCTTCCTTCCCTCTCTCTCCAGTACATCCGTAGTTGCATTATGCTGGGCAGGATGCCTAACCTGATGCTAATGGCTAAGGACAGCTTGTACACCCAGTTGCCCATGGATACCTTTGTCATGCCATCTTACTCTCGTCGTATCTCCACGGCAACGGCCTATATGAATGGCGAGGCAGCTGCGAAGTCGCTGTGGACCATCAATGGAACACTCCGGATACGTGTGCTCTGTGCCACCTATGTCAATGTCAATATACGGGACATAGACAAGGTGGGGAGATATCGCAAGGGTACTCTAAGATATCTCAATAGTGTTCTGAGATTTCGTGACAGTGTTCTGAGATATTGTGACAGTATTCTGATATTACAAGGGTATTCTAAGGATATTGCGGCAGTGTTCTGAGATATCACGATAGTCTTCTGAAATATTGTGATGGTATTCTGAGATATCATGACGATGTTCTGAGATATGGTGATGTATTCTGAGATATTGTGACAGTGTTCTGAGATATTGTGATAGTATTCTAAGATACTGTGAGGGTATTCTAAGATATCGCAATAGTGTTCTGAGATATGATATAATAATTCTATTCTGAATTTCTGCTTCTCTTTACCTGTAGATCTACGTGAGGACAGGCATCTACCACGGAGGAGAGCAGATGTGTGACAACGTCAACACACAGAGAGTCCCCTGCTCTAACCCCAGGTAGTCCCCCACAATGTCTATTTGGTTGAACTTGTCTATTTGTAATTCACTGCCAAGTCCCATTAATACAACACAGTCGTTTAGTCCATTCCCTATAAATTCACCACAGGGGCCCTTTAATTTCAGTGTGCTAGCAGTGCTAGATTAATGTTAGTGCTGGCTTGTAGCACAAAGTCGTAGTGTTACATTACTGTAAATCCTATCCCAAGTTTTTTGCAACATTGAGGATTTTTTTTTTTTTTAAATGTCCCAAATGATATGTTTGACACTTTCTGGGACTACATTTTGTTGCTGTTATATTTGCTATTATATTTTAACCCTCTGGAACCTACATAGACCAAACAGCGTCTGGACATAGTTGTTTATAAACTATGTTAATTCTGAGCTAATTCTGGCAGTCAGCATCAAGTGGCATTGCTTTGTTAGTATTTGCTGTCAGGATACAATAGAATTCAACATACCATCAGGAAGCATTGGAAACTAGGGGCTCCAGTGATTTTAACTCTTTTAAAACCACACTTGGGGTGAAAACTAGCTAGCCCAGCTATTTGTCATATATTCTCATTATGTTTCCTTTATTCCCACCTATGTCCTATGTAAACCTCATCTAATGTCACCAGTGTCCTATGTAGGCCTACGTCTCATATAGTCTGTCTCTGTGTCCCCACCGCAGGTGGAATGAGTGGCTGACCTATGACATGTACATCCCAGACATCCCCCGCGCGGCCAGACTCTGCCTCTCCATCTGTTCTGTAAAGGGCAGGAAGGGGGCCAAGGAAGTAAGATGGGATGCTTTGAAGGAACAGTAACCCTCAGTGTGGATTCATTTTTATCTTACAATAATAATAACAGTATACTTTATTTATATAGAACTTTCCCATCTGAGTTTACAAAATGCCTTAACCATCAAATAAAAGCAAATATAATATTAAAACAAGCAAAAACAAGAGGACACCACAAGATAAAGATAGAAGTTAGAAACAATAACAACAAAACAATAGGATAAAAGGTGTCTCATAAAAGAATAGAATATAATAGAATAGAACTTTATTTGCCATTTCAACACATGGTTGATTGGAAATTGTCTTGGTGCAAAGGTGCTCACATAGAATGACAGGAGACATACATGCAGAAAGTTCCATACATACAAATCAAAGGAGCAATAAAAGAAAAAAAAGTAACAAAAAAGCAAGTCTATAAAAATAAGCTTTAATCTTTAAGAAGTGACATATACTGTAGATGCTCTACATGATTCTTGAGATTCTGTTGCAGCATGAGGTAATACGGATTCAGTTCATAGATTGTATGTAAGAGCTATACTTTGACCACCTGGGACCAAAACAAGAGTTTAAAAAATATTGACGTATTCGCCATGATCCTGTTCAGCTTCTTTAAAAGACGATTCTGCTAGCCTAAGCTGCTCAGGCAGGTTCTTCCAAAGCATAGGGGTTCTTTGATCACCGTAATTGGTTACCCACAACTTGATTTGGATATTATAAAATATATATGAGAGTGCACATTTTGTGCTATCCTTTGGAAAGTGACACTTCAGAATAAGAAGCAAATTTACTGTGCGTATAATCTCATACCTAACTGAAAACGATCGTGGACAAAGAGTTGATGTGTTGGAATGTATTCTCTGAGTGATATCATTTGGAGGTCACACACAGGTCAGTAAAATGCCGCAAAAAAAAAAAAAAAAAGTAAACAGACCCTAGAATCTCAGAGGAATACTGTTAGCAGTAAATATAGTTTTTATTCAATATATTTAGGGTTTTCAATCATTTTAAATTATTTAAAATGACTTACAACCAAATATCCAATTAATTATAAATGGAAGCCAAGAAGCTCTCGCTCTTAGAGAATCAAGTGCACCAAAAAGGCGTGGTTTAAAGAGTTCAGATGTATTTCAGTTTAAATGTCCCTAATATATGGCCTCTCTTGTTATTCACCAGCCCAAATACTGAGCTCAACCATCACAGTGACAAAGGAAAGCAAGGATTTGAGGAACAACATAGCCTCTTTCTGTGAATCAGTCTGACCAGCCTGTCTCTTCCTCAGAATGTTGGGGTTAGTCATAATGGCATGTACATGTTGTCACAGATAGTTTTTATTTGGGGTCACCGCTAATTTATACAATGGAGGAGATTTTAACCCATGTCTCCTCCATATGAAGGCATACATCTGTCAGTCAGCCAAAGGAGAAAAACTCATCACCAAGAGATATTTAGATGTAACATGTCACAGACAGACAGAATACTGCGGTTAAAACAGCCTAAAGATAGCAGCAGGTTGGCTCATGGCAGATCACCTTCACACGTCTTTATCTTTAATTCAGCACTTCAGTGTGTGTGTGTGTGTGTCAGGTTGACTGGTATCGTGGTATCGTCTTTGGTTCTGTTTAATTACTAATCAGCCATGGGCACCATGTTGGCAGACGGCATAGAAACACAATCAACAGAAGGGACTTTGCCATTCAAGCCATGAGGACGCTTGGATCTTTGTCTTGTATGAGTCATATAGCTGCCGTGCTCTGAAAGGTGATAAGTGTGTTTTCTCAAAGTCAGATTCATTTAAACCCCTTTCACACATGCAGTCTAAGCCAGAAATCTGGAACATCTGAAGATGTGAACGAAAGCCATAAGATTCCAGGGTCAAGCATGCAAATTCTTAAGACAGTTTTACATAGACGCTTTTACGTGGACCGAGCGAGCATAGTATAGTATGGAAAACCAAAGGGTCGTGGACTTTCGGGCTTGCTACAGATTAAAAGTGTCTAAATGCTGTTAATATTGCGCATAAACAGATATGAACTATTGTTAATGGTACTGTTTTTGCTGAGAATATACAGACAGGGATATGATGAGCATTACTATGCCACTGGATCTTGATCTCCAATAGTTCTGATTGATTTTAATGCTTGTTTTGTGACCATAACTAAACACTCGTGTAGTTATCAAGCAGGGTGACCTCTTTGCTATTTTTGATTCTCATGCACGTAAGCCTAATGAAAAGGCATTCACAACAAAGTTACCGACGGCATTCCGAGTTAACAGCGATATTAACACACTCAACACAGTCATTTTCATGATAGTGTCTATGTGTGTGAAAAGGGGAAACCACTAGCGGTGCTGGATGCTCAAGAAGAAAAATCCTCAGATGGAAAGTCATCTCTGGTTCGCCCAGTTTGCTGGCAAAGATGTGTGCATCTTGCATTAATAACATCCGCCATCACAACCCAATTGAGCAGTTAAAATTACCTTTTGAAAGATTTTCTTTGTGCTGCTTTTACTGCAGGAGCACAGACTGCAAGATGTTTTGTGAATTGGTTGCTAAGCAAACTTTACATGACCAAACCCAAACATCAATATTATTTGGGCAACAATTATATGCAAAATCCTTATCTATATGTGGATGAGGAGCACGGATGCACTCAACTTGCATTTGAATGTAGCAAGCAAGAATAGCATGGGCTCCTTGTTTCTCTCATGGCAGAGGTTGTGTGTGCAATGACCTTAGCTAATGCTTGGTGAATCAGCCCAGGTCAATATTTTCAGCCAGACTTTCACATAGTTTTTTTTTTGTTTTGTTTCTTTGTTATTTGTAATAAGTGAGAGCAATGATTTTTGTGAAGCAAAAATGTGTGGGTCAGCAGAAATTGTGTCAAAAGATGTGGTTGCTATGAATGGCTGGTAGACAAGCACTTTTATTAGACTGAAGATTTCAATCAAATTTTAAGTTCCCATTTTTTTATGGATTTGCATTTACAAACCTTTGTAATATTTGTAAATATATTAATAAGTTAATTATTTTTTTCAACCTGTGTTCAGATCTTAGACTTCTCTCAGGTGTTAAGTGTTTCACGGGCAGGTGCACGTAGGAGGGCAGGGACACCCCGTCCCAAGTAGCAAGGGCTTACACCGCCTATCTCCTTTCTCATCTAAGAAATGTACGCACATAGCTTCAGTCAACCCAGTTTGGATAACAGCCAAAATCCTGCCATCAAAAACAAGCACAGTCAAGGAGGCCCTGAATGTGGTCCTTCCTTACTTGTGACATATTCACACAAAAACACCTCGCGTACATAAAATGATCGCTCGTGTAAGATGTCTTGTTCTCGGTCTAGTAACCTCGTTGTGTTTGTGTGCGTTGGGGATGATGCCGCGCTAACAGACTCCCGGGTGGATGTGTGTGCGTATGTGTCGGCGCATGTGTATGAATGCTGGGCATGTATACTGTAACGGACACCTGGCCTGGGTGATCTCCCCTGCAGTGCCCTGCCAGGGTGAGGTCAGGTTAGCGGATGCTCTTTCAAGCCCTACTTAAATTAAAGATAAACACTTCTCCTCACCAGCCTTTTGTTCCACTACTTTACTATAAATAGGTACGTTTTGACTGGCTGTCTGCATGTAACCCTGTCTCTCCATGTGTCCCATTGTCAACTGCTTACACTGCTGCCCCTTAATGAAGACTTACTCTAAAGATTAAGATGTTTTCCTAAATGTACAGTGATGTGATCGGACCAGTTAGCTGTTGTAAGGTTAGCTCACAGTGTTTCCGCTTGCTTTTGAGGTGGCAACATCACTGATGAGAATGGGATTTATTTATTATACAAAGCTGGAGCATATTCAGAAGCCCTAGAAAAGGGCAAAAGGAATTCATACAGTATCTCGGTATCATGAGCCGCATACAATGAAAACGATGTACAGTATTTTGAGTTGCGTATTTTAGAATTTCCTTTAAGATAGTCTGGTTGGCTACGGGGTTAGTCAAAAACACCAAAATTGGCCACCTTATAAGGCTCTAGATTGTGACCAAAATGGTC
>OMKK01032180.1:0-10272 GCA_900302305.1 Polymixia japonica | reverse complement strand
TTTATTTAAAGGTGTAATGAGTAGGATTTTCCTAAAACACAATGTATAGACTCATACAAAAATAATCTCTCTCAATCATCACTTATGACCCACTAGAAGTGTGTGGTGGTGTCTGTATCTGCAGATACCCTGCTGCCCTCTGCCTGTATTTTCTTATTTTGCTGTGTTTGGGACGTTTATGGGCGTCAGCCTTTGGGCAGTAGCTGCTTCTGTGTTAGCGCTTCTGGAGTCGTTGAGCCGGGGAGGAGGGGCCAACTTTTAATGTTGTGTTTTCAAACCGCAACCAACAAGTCCTACTCACTACCTTTAAGCAACGATGTGCAGTCATTTCCAAAAATGAAGTGGTCTATAGCTGTTTTAAAAGGAAAAATGAGAAGAGGGAAGAGGAGACTAGTAGGGAGGAGACGGGGCCACCGAGAGGTTTAGAATCGGATAACACCGAGGTCGAGGATGAAAGTGCAGGCAGGGAGCAGCTAGAGATAGCGACTGTCACTGTGCCAATGAAAAAGAAGTACGCTTTTAGACTGCAATGGCTAGCACTGTATTCGTGGTTGAGGTACTAGGGAAAAGCGATGTTCTGTGTCTGTCGTAAGGAATGTGGACCTACCATTACATTGGTGGTGTAAGAGAACGCTGCCACTTTTCCAATGATCAAAAATTTGAAAATGCACTAAATACATTTATGAATACGCGCTTATGTGGTTTCGTTACGGAACAGCGATAGGGCCACGGGACAGTATTTTTATCCCCAATATCCAAGATTATTCTTGGATATCCGAGATTATATCCTTGGATATCTGAGATTTTATTCTCGAATATCCGAGATTTTAAAATCTGGGATTGGGTAGCCTACCAAGATTGCTACTACCTTCCAAGTTCAAATTCAAATTCAGGTTTATTTGTCATATGTCAGTTATATATACTCTAAGGCAGGGCTATTCAACTGGCGGCCCGCGGAAGAATTCTGAGAAAAGGGACACATACGCACACCGGCTCCTGGCCCCTGGCCCCCGGCCCATTGGGTTTCTGACAATGTGGCCCTCTGAACAATGTAGTTGAATAGCCCTGCTCTAAGGTCAGTACAAGTGCAACACCGCAGGAGGACAAACGGCTCAGAGGCTGGGTGGCTTGGCTCTCTCACCAGCCCCAGCACACATGTGTTCAGTTGTAGATGTCCTCTACGAAGTGGGGAGCCCTCTGGCCCTGTTGCTCTTCCGTATTTGTTTTACTAAACAATGGTATGAATTAATTTTGTGCATTTCCCTATATCAGCCTACATTATTTCAAAGCACCCAATAGCGACCATATCATGTGCTGCTGCAGTTAATCTACAGCCCTGCCTTAGGGTTTTTAGCATTGCTAGACTGACCAGATCTAAAACTAAATTGTAAATGGTGTTAATTTATGAATGTGTTATTCCCTCCCTCTAGGAACATTGTCCCTTGGCCTGGGGGAACGTCAATCTGTTTGACTACACACACACGTTGGTTGCCAACAAGATGGCTCTTAACCTCTGGCCAGTCCCCCACGGCCTTGAAGACCTACTCAACGCTATAGGAGTTACGGGATCCAACCCTAATAAGGTATATAATTATCAGTTCCAACCCTACAATGGCATAGGTTCTAAACCACAATATCGCACATAGTCATCAGACCATAGCTATATCAGTTCTAAACCTAATGAGGTACACATTCATAGAGTTCAATCCCTAAATACTTAGATTCCTCAGTTTCTAGCCCATGATACATTAGTTCTAAATCCTGTAATGTGAATATTAATATGTTTAATCCGAATGAAGTAAAAGCCCAGTTTAAAACCCACAATGATATTGGTTCTAAGCCTGATAAGGTACACAGTCCTATAGTTCAACTGTGATAAGCTTCATTACCATTGGTTCCAAGCCTTTGAACATGTTCACACTATTATCACAGATGCATTTCTCAGGACCCTAGGAAATCAATCCAACCTATAAAAATGATTGTAATGTACTACGGTATCAAGAGGAAACTTACATTTTATTACATTTTCTTGAAAAAGTAATGTCTTTTGGAGATGCAGCTAATTTACAAAGGTAGGCTTTGTGCCTGTTCTCTGCTTAGGAAACACCATGTCTGGAGCTGGAGTTCGATCACTTCAGCAGCCCTGTCAAATACCCAGATATGACCTGTGTAGAGGAGCACGCCAACTGGACCATCTCTAGGGAACTGGGATTCAATTACAACCTCTCTGGACAGGTAACTGACTACCACTGGGCTGGTAACTTACCCTAAGGGAATTGTTAGTGAAGCAAGCTAACTGGGTCTTCTCTAGAGAAGTGGTCTACAACTATAGCCTATCTTGTCAGGTGCTTAGCCGCTGCTGACTACTAACCAGCCACTAACCATATGGCTGGTAAGTAGCCTTAAATGTTGGAGTAATCTGGTAATTGGCACAAACCGCTAACCAAAGAGTTGGTACCCATAACAGAGAACTGGTCTCAACAGAGAATTGTTTTAGACTATGTGCAGGAACGCCTCATATATTTAAATGGGCTATGGCACAGAAGTATAATGTTCCAAACAATGTTTCAAGTAATACTCACTCAAATGAGCTTCATACTCATGTGACTAAATTAGTTTTAAATAAATTAGTTAAATTAGAATAAATTAGTATCTACTGTAGGTAATGGATCACAAGGGGACAACATATCGAACTATGAAACAAGAAGGGACGTTGTATTTTCTCTGATGAACCACTTCTTCTTTAACAATAAATCCACCTTCATTGGGAACTTTAAGGCTGTGTCTCCTCTGAACAGAAAACGAGGCACTTGATAGCCACATTATTTAACAATAAATAAATAAATAAGTAAATTGAAGAAAAAAAATGGAATTCGTTTAGCTAGTACTGTACCTACAGGAACTCCCAAGCAAAAATGAGTCTGGACCTTGCAGGAATACAAAGTGTTTGGGGATGTTTGGAGATTGATCGTGCTTTGGGTAGCGTGATATAACAAGACTGTAGTTTCTCTTTTATTTATTTATTTGTATTTAACCTACCATTGTCCTCATTACCTCGCCTGTGTCCTGGTGAGATAAATCATTTTTGTATGAGTGAGACCTGGCCATGGAGGCAGGTGCACTTAATATGTATACAACATCTAAACCTTAATACACCTGTAAAAGACAAAAGAATACAATTGAACGGACAACCAGGAGAGAAGCATCATACTTTCACCTGTTGTGTTAATGTTCTGCGTAATGGGATCAGCAGTGGATTAACCGTAAGGTGGCAGGAAAGTGACTAATGTGAGACGATGCGGTAAGTTATTCATGATAGGATTTGTATTGGACTTTTCATCATTAAATTTGAATTTGTCCAAATTTTGATTGCAGTTTATGAGAGTGTTGCAATTGAAAACATGCTATAGTATTTAGTTTAATATACTCTGTGTTTTTTCTACATTCAATTGGTTTAAGTTTAAATATCCTTGATTTTAAGAGAAATATTCTTACAAAGTACAAAATATGATTAATCATGATTAATCACAGCAAATCATGTGATTAATTAGTTAATTTGTTTAATCGTTTGACAGCCCTAATGTTTAGTGGATTTACTATATGATGTGCAGTATTCATTACATGAATACCTCAAAGCAGTAATATAATACATATTAATTTTTTAATCTAAGTTATGACAGTGGTATTCTCTGGAGAGTTGAAGTTATATTGCCTTGGAGTTGCTCTCATAAACTCACTAAAATGACTTGAAAGCAAGGCTTTTGTGGGGCATCTGTTGATTTATTAATATTGAGGACAAATTTGCAAAAGGCTTTTTTCTCAATTAATTCAAAGTAATTTGTGTATTTCTAAGAGATTATGACCTCAAAGCTGCCATCTTACTTTAACGTATTGTTTAAAACAACAGTAAATGATCTAAGATTGTAAATTTAGCTAAGAACTTTTCCTTAGTGTGTACATAACACTAGATGTATGATTCTAAAAGTAACCTTATTGCTTGATAAAATGACTTTGTGTGATGCAGTATGGCCAATGTGAAACTATATGTTAAGTTATTCATGATCTTGTTTGTAATGCTATAGTGCATCTTATCAGACTTTGTGAGTGGCATGTGACCATGACTTCTGATTTTATAATGTGAGGTGTAATGTGAGGAATCACTACATGTTGTGAGAAGATGTGAACGATGTAAGACAATGTGTTGATTTGATCATGCTGCGTGTTTTTAATGTGAGGTGTGATCAGCTCTCTCTGTTATATGAGTACACCATCATTTAGGCCAGTGATTTGCAGAAACTGAAGGCCTAAGCCCTTGAAATCTTGCAGCTTTTAGTATGTGCAGTTTTACGGCCCTTACTGCCAATATTAATATAGGTTTGAAAAGACAATCTTGTCTTTTAGCAACATATCTGTCACAACACAGAGGTCACTTAGTCCTCACTCCTTGTAATGGACCTAAACTATTACATAACCTTTTCTTACCTAAAACTATGTGAATTGTTCCTTTTAAACATGCTATATATACATTTAAAAAAAAGTTCAACATCCATTCTATAAAGGTATTGTCCATTTATAAAATACCACAATTTGTTTTGTAAGACTTGGTCACACTTTCTTTAAATGGCTGATAGCACCATGGAGATATCTCAATTCACAAATTGAGTGATATTCCTATTTAATTTTATACATAATTAGATTTTAGCTGGTTAATTAGAGTGTAATGTGAGACTAACATGGGATGATATGTTAATTTATTCATGATGGTATTTGTAACATCATTTCTGGGAAATAATGAAAATAATGTCCTTTCCACACTATGCAATATTAATACACACTCACTACTGTCTCCCATTGCCAGAAATTGGAGAGAAGATTTTGTCCCTTCAACTAATTTTTGTTACATAAATATATCTCCATAGAGACTAAATTAGAGAAGTTGTTACATAAAGGGATCTCAAGGATTTACCATTGCATTGCTGTGTGGTACATTGGAACCATGGAATTACAGTGTTTATCAAATCTCACAAAAGAGAAGGCCTGAGTAAAATTTGGAGTTGTATATGCATCACAAGTGGGACAAGGCAATTTGATCATGATTTATGCTGTTTGAATGTGACGTGTGGTGACATCTCTACCAGATGTCGTGTGATGCCAGACGACTGGACCGTGGCCGGCTTGATTTATTTATGACAGTAGCTTAATGTAGTACATTAAGTTATTCCTTTTTCAGTAACTTGAGCAATTCAAGACGCCTCCCTTAACGATAATGCGTCTAAATCATTTGTTGATGTTCACATTCCTAGCTCTGCATTTGTAGTACAGACTAATGGCATTGCCAAGTTATGTAGGTTATAATATGGGTTGGAGACCTAAAGTGATTGCAAGCCCTTTTCATTTGAGTACTAGTACAGCAGAAAAATCAACCTTTTCATTCACTAGCCACTGTTGAAAATTTCACTGGCAAAAAATGATTTTTAGAATAAAACGTTTGGCTAATGACTGGTTACCTGCCAAAGGTTCCAGTAGAGAAGACAAACTCCAGCAAAAACTGATCAGCTGGTGGTAATTTCCCACAAGACTGTATTTAAAAACTTGGCTCTGTGAACAAACGTTTTTGTGTTGTACCTTTTTAATGGACTTTTTATTTCAAAGTAATGTAAAGCCTACGCAAAGAACACACAATGATTCACATTTTAAATGTATTTTCTGGATGTTCCCCAAGTGTACGCACACAGCTGTCTTGAGCTCTGACTTGGCTATTTTCTCACACAGAGGGAAGCGTTATCAGCACATTTATAAACTCATTGGGATTGATTGGGATTTATAAAGGGAGAATTGCGTATCGCTTTTATAAATCCTTGCACTGTTTAATAAAGGGCCCAGGACCAGACATAGAGTGACTTATAACATAACGCTAGATCAGGTTAATAATGTTGTACAACATTTCATTTCAATGCACATCCTTTCCACTGTGTTCCAGAGTAATCGTGTGGCTAGAGACCACGCCCTGACGGAGGGCGACATAGAACAGCTGAGACAGCTCAGTAACAGAGACCCTCTGTCAGAAATCACAGAGCAGGAGAAAGACTTCCTCTGGAGACACAGGTAACCCCACAACCATTGTGCATGATGTTATTACATTCTTCTGTAATTACTAATTTTGTAAGTTACACACCTGCCATTATTTTTTGTTTTTTTTTACTTTATAAATATTCCTTATGTACATAATCCTCATTTCACAGCTCCCCACACTCATAGTCGCTATACTATACAACAATGTATATCAAACTATATATGTATAACTATGTATTATACAGTACATACTGCTTCAGGGCTTTATATCACTGAACAGGAGATACTATTCTTCTGGAAACACAGCTAAAATCAAGTTCACTGTTGTACAAAGATAGGATGTAATGTGATATTATATTGTGCACTCCAATAAGTGCAGGCTGTTTATTGAACCGCAGCCTTCCAAAACCGATCTACCAAATGGCACAAATGTACCAGAGATTGGGAATTTGTTTCTCACATTTTTACTGATGCTGAATGTAATAGTTGGAATTTCCTTGTTTATACATGTAAAAGCATTTAAACTGTAAAAAATATATGTAAATTATATTGAATAACTATAAATAATATATCAAAGTATATCAAATCAAATTTAAAAGCAAAGCGAAAAGGAATACTTGTGATGTGATGATGCAGGTAAACAACTTAGTAAGATTTTAAGTCATGTGTAAGCTAATCTTCCAAATACTGTGTTTGGTGTCAATGCACACATTATCTGTCCTCCATCTCTAACTCACAAGCCTATCCTATCCTCCCTTTCCTTTTCCTCTACCAGACACTACTGTATGAACATCCCTGAGATCCTTCCCAAGATCCTCCTGGCGGTCAAGTGGAACTCCAGGGACGAAGTAGCACAGGTAGTGATACACCACCCCATATCTGTTCACTGTATTCACCTTCCTCGCAGCTCAAAGTTTAGTCACTAAAATAAAGGCAGCAGCTCTGGAGATTGAGTTGATCAATTGCAAAAGCTTCTTTTTATATATATTCGCTTTGTTATGATGTAAAATGCCGTTGACCCAAATAGGTTTATTTTTCTGTCCGATTTATTTACATTATTGTTTGTTTTGCTGGCTTATGAACACTGTGCGTTATGAACTCTGTTGTCTGTTGAGGCAGTATCGGCCCATTCACATGTATCCATTGTTTTGTTGTTGATGTGCTGCTTGCTAAAGGGATGTCAGTCCATTCTAATATATTTCTATAATCAGTATGAATTAGTTTCTTTCTCTGTATTTGTGTGTGTGTTTTCCAGATGTACTGCCTGCTGAAGGAGTGGCCGTCTATCCGCCCTGAGCAAGCCATGGAGCTGCTGGACTGTAACTACCCAGACCCCATGGTCCGACACTTCGCCGTCCGCTGCCTCGACAAATACTTGACCGATGACAAATTGTCCCAATACCTCATTCAGCTAGTACAGGTAGGACCGACCCAGGGCTGGGACTCGAAAGTAGTGAAAAGCAGTCTCCGTAATAGCTAACCTGAGCCTCTTTTCCTCTCCTCTCCCTCTCCCTCTCCCAGGTCCTAAAGTATGAGCAGTACCTTGACAATCCATTAGTGCGCTTCCTGCTCAAAAAGGCCCTGACCAATCAAAGGATAGGGCACTTCTTCTTCTGGCATCTCAAGTGAGTTGGCTTCCTCTATGTGTCTCTTATGTATCTGATATCTTGATGTCCTTTTGGGAAACACGGTAATTTGGCTGTGGTCAGACAGAGGGGTCAATGGTTTAACTGTGAATGCACTGAGAGAGAAAGGATCTAGATCTGTTGCCAAGAGGTGAGCAAAAGGTATGTCTACCTAAAGAGTCTCCTCGTAACCTACCGTTGACAATGTGGGCTTTGGCAGAGCTGTAGGAGGTCTCTGCCAGCCTTGTTAACCTGGAGGTCAGAGTTGGAACGAGGAAGGTTAGTTATGTTTTGTGGTAGGTTTTGTCCAAATGTATATATAAATATATATATAATATATGAATGTTACCTAGCTCTGTACTGTAGTCAGGTAAAGAGCCAGTGCATGTGTTCAGGGCCCCACAGATTAGCACACTTCCCTGGGCTTGGAAGCTGCAGACCTGCTCATGGAGAAGGGTATCTTCATAATAGTATGGTGAGTCACTAGGGGGAATGTAGACAGCACTTAGGAATATGTCTGTCGGGGGGTTAATGATATCTTGTTTTATTTTAAGCCATATGTGTGAGCGTTCATATTTTACAGGGGTAATGTAATTTGACATTTCTTCTTTTACCAGATAATAATCCCTCCTGAATCTGATCTGATCTGCACCAGGTCTCTTGGAGAATGATGATGTCTGTGTCATTGGTGTTTTATCTGAATTCAGGGGATTCACTCTTACATCCGAACAGTGAAGAATTAAGACCCTGAATATTCCACATGGAAACAGTAAAAGGCTTCACTGTTACTATTGGCAAATACAAATATAAACGGTTTTGAAGAAGAGATAAACCTACAGTATTGAATAGAAGGTAGGGTTGTCCTTGACTAAGACAATTTTTGTTGACTAATAGTAATAATATATAGCCTATATATTTATTTTTTTATTTTTTTATAATACAGCCATGCAGGAGGACCTCTTTAAATCCAGTGTTGAAAGACCAAAACAGATTATGAGTATTATTGTGATTTCAGATATGAACAAATAGGGTAACTCATTCTGCATGGGAAAGAGAAGGAGAAGAAAAAAAAAAAAATATATATATATATATATATATAAATAAAGTAGTGATAATAGCCTAATTATCTAAGATTACCTAATTATCAACTGATTAGTCGACCAACCAACTAAGAGAAGACAGCCCTAATTGAAAGAGGATAGTAGTTAAAGTTTTAGTTAAGATGTTAAGTTATACACAGTGCAAATAATGAACTTTTTGTAAACATTAGTGGTTTTTATAGAGCTCAAAACTAGCTTTTGGATCATTAGTCTAACAGTGGTACATATGAATAGTGTTAATGACACCTTAAGGTATGACTTAGCTCATCAGTCTAGTACATATGAGACTGAGCAGGTGTTTGATCTCTCCCACGTCTGCAGTGCTACCAGCGCTGGTTGATGTCATCGGTGCATTAACGTAGCTCCTCTGCTTGGGTGCTGGGTGTGGTGTTGGGCTAGACTATCAGGATGTGGTACAGGGTGAGGCCTGGTGAATATGGGTGGGGTGGTTCTCTGTCGTGCTGGTGCTGCTCTGGTCCTGGGGTGGCTACCTTGTGGATGAGGTGGTGGAGGGTGGTAGGGGCCGGCAAGGTGTGGGCTTGATCACTGAGGTGGTGACAGCTGCAGGCCGGCTGCATGGAGGCTGGGTTGTCTGCTGGTCCTGGGCTGCGTCCTAAAGCCACATCCTTCAATGTCTTTGTAAAGGTGCTGACGGTATCCTTGCGGAGATGGACATGATCATAGAGACTGTGGATGTTGAGAATAGGGTGGTGGGCCAGGTGGACATTTGGCATGAGGGCACATCCACGGGAGATATCAGCATTGATCCTCTGGATGGTGTCAGGATGGAAGTCTCTTCGTGGGAGGATGGTGGAGATAATGATATTGGAGGAGGGGAATGTCTGTGTAGCTCTCTGTGCTACTCTCTTCAGACTCTGCTACCCTCTCCTGCTGTAGTCTCAGTAGTAACAGTCCCTCTGTTCCTGCAGGTTGTGATGGCCTGGTGTCAGTCAGGGTGGAGGTGGAGGGCTGTGGTTCAGAGTGAGGGCGGGTGTTGGTGGTAATGGAGGGTTGTTGTTGGCTGGCTCTGAGACTCAGGAGCTGTTCCTTTAGGCTAAGGATGGTTTGCTCTCAGGTTCAGCTCCTCTCTCTGTCCTGCTGTAGCTCTTAAAATAAGAGTTTTATGGATATGAACGGGCTTACCTTACTACTCTACAACTTCACTTGAGTGAGAGGAAGACTGTGCTAGAGCTCTCTGTGCTAGAGTTTGGTGTCTTTAATCCTTTGGTTTGGAGTCTTTTTGTCCTTAGCTTAGCATAGCCTTTCCTCTCCTCTTCTGTGTCATTAGCTATCACATTAGCCAAGTTAGCTTCTCTTTACTTTGTTGTCTTCTATAATCCTTTTATTCATGGTTTTCTTCCAAACGGTTGTCCCCTCGCTGTTTTCCTCTCTTTTAGGTTTGATTTGTTCAAAATTTAAGAGGTTTATCTCAATTTATAACTATTTAATTTGTCATTTCTGTAAGAGCTTCAGTG
>OMKK01032179.1:2656-14083 GCA_900302305.1 Polymixia japonica | reverse complement strand
GTGTGTATATGTGTGTGTGTTTGTGTATATGTGTGTGTGTATATGTGTGTGTGTGTGTGTGTGTGTGTGTGTGTGTGTTTGTGGGTTCCCCTATGCTGAATTCCCAACTTTGTTTATTCTCTGTACCTCAACGTTTATTTTAGAGGGATAAGCAGGCTAAGAATCTGGAAGCCATTTTGGACAGCCACGGTGTACCTTTAATCTTGTCCAGTCCACTAAGGGCTTTTGGCTAAGTGAGGCCTCTGTGGTGGCACTTCTGCGTTGATGGCACAGTGCCACTGATCACTGCTTACGCTGCAACCACCCAGACATTGAGTTTCGATGAGCCACAGCCGTTGAATTAGGAAGAGGAATGTGTACAATTAATCAAGGGGTAGCTTTCATTTATTTCTTAACTACAAATGAACTGTCTGCTTTGCAGAAAACACTTCTGCCTCAACAGAAAACCGCTCTAGTGGTGCAAGAGGGATATTTGAATGTAACTCGCTTGTTTGATTGATTTCACAACCTTCCTCAGCAACTGTCCAGTGGAATGAAGCTTAGCGACCTGCCACTTCATATGCAGAACAGCATCTTCTATAAGTTCTCTGATGCCTGTGACATCATTAACCTGGGACAGGCCACGCCTACTCTGCACATGCTCAGTGAGGACCGGCAGCTGTGGAAGAAGCTTTGCCAGTTTCACTTCTCAGAGAAACAGGAAAGAGACTTAACGGTGAGACATGGATGAGTGACAGTTAACAGTCTCCAGCTAATTGTGTGAATTACTGGTAAAACGTTAGAAAGATTGATATGCTTGAAAGTTGAAAAGTAACTTATGGTCAAGCATCAAGGTCTAAAGGGACATTCCATGATTGATTATTCACCCTCTGGGGACCCACAGTTATGCCCCCTGAGTGTGATAAAACAAACAAATCAAATAGATCATTCTTGTTTGGCTGGCTATAAAGCTGAAAGCTTGAATCTTGAAAGCCTGTACTACCCAGAATGAGCTGCTGTCTTGAGCACATGCCGTGCAAATGGTGTGAGAAGCAAGTCAGACTAACTGGATTGGAGAGTTTTGTGGTTATAAACATGCCAGTCCATTGCATTGTACCTGGCTGTAAAAGTCACACTGCACCTGACGGCGTGTGGCACGATAGCATAACAAGACTGGATGTCATTATGTTCAGTTGGCAGACTGATTCAGATCAGGTAAATGAAGCGAAGCACGCAGAGCTGCTTCAGGCAGATGACTCAAGTGGCACCAGTTCTTCCCACACCCAAATGAAGAGGTCTATTTAAGCTGTCAAACTCACCTCTTCATTGGCTCATTGGTTCATTTCTTTAGTCAGCATTTGTCAATAAAGTGTCACTGAACTGCATTATTTAGTGGCAATTTACAGACTGACCTCGTGGTTAATCAAAGGGGGAATGTCCCTTTAAGTACCTATTCAGAGTAAGTGATAGCTGGCCTTGGAGAAGGCTGCATGTGTAATACACATAATGACCACTAGAGAGCAACGTTGCCACAATTTACTTCTGGAGGCATTGCTCCGCCGTCATGATATTCACATGCACACACTTAACTCGATGTCAATGTGAAATGATGCTTAAAACATTTGTCTCTAATTACACTTTCTACCATATATATATAATTACACTCCCCTCTCCTGTGTTCTTCTTTTGGTGTGTTTGTGTGCGTGCGTACATGCGCTTGTTTCTCTGTGTGTGTGTATGTGTGCGCGCTCGTGTATGAATACCCGTGAACATAGTTCTGCAGCAATAGGGCCTTGACCGAGAACGACAACGTGGACTGGAAGTTGATGTACTTCACCTTACAGAAGCACTACCCCAAGAGGGAGCAGTACGGAGACACACTGCACTTCTGCAGGCACTGTAGCATCCTCTTCTGGAAGGTAAAGCAGGAGACACCACACATCAGCAGACAGAGCTGGAGGTTCACCTTGGTGTTCCAAACACATGTCTCTTGTCATCAGAGACAACATAACATATACTGTGCCTAACTTGCTGGCACTCGTGGTACTGCAAGGCACTTTGGGTCAAAGCGTCCATCATATCGCATATGTTATGTATTAGATTTACTGCAAATACGCCAATTTACATTGCCACGGTATTAGAGATAAAACCTAAACACATAGGAACACACACGGAACCTCTGCATGCTTGGATCAAGTTTAATTTATATTAGTTAAGCTGTTGCTGTAATTGATCTTCGCTGGGGCATCTAAGCTATCAGTCTATTAGAGGCTAGATTGAAAACTCTTCTAATAAATGAAAGCTGCACTGATCTACATGCATATATATATATATACTGTATATAGAGAGAGAGACTTGAGAGATGTATGTAACAGTACTTGGATATCTAAGGTTGTGTGTAGGTCAGATCTGTTAGGCTGCTTCTGGGATCAGGACTTGTCTTAATATTAGAACACACTTGACCAGACAGCCAAAACAACTGTTATCATTTGGAACGCTCAGTCAAAGTCTCCTAAATACTTTGGTCAAAAAACACAACCTCTCTCACACTCTCTCTCAGTTTTCACTAGAGGGCTTTGAGAGAGAGGAAATGAAATAGTGTCGTAAAATCCTGAATTTCACATACTTGTGATGGTTGTAGAAAATAAATACCTTGTCACCTGCTTTCAATAGGTTTTTCACTGTAAATTCCTGAGGCCTACATAAAGATTATTTGTTCTATTTTCAAGACAATGCTCTTAACTATTCACAGGAGGTATTCAAGTTTGTGCATGATGATGCACTGATAGGCCAACAGTAATGCTACTATGCGCTACTTATTCTAATCCTTTCTGCACAAGGACAAAATGGTAATCTGTGAACTCAGCCCATTCATTTATATGTGGGGCGTCAAAAGTAAAGCCAGTGGGGAAGTTTGTCCTCATTGACTCAGACCTAATTTGTCCCCATGTTTAAGACTAAGATCAGGGGTAAAAGTTAAGAGTTACAGTTTGGGATATTACCACTTACATGTACAGGATCTTGGGTGAAATAAGAGTGTTTGTTTTCAAAATGCTGTTCCCAAAGTATCCAACCCCCATTCCTCTTCCTTGGAATTATTTACTAGCCTCAACTTTTATGTTATCCGCCTTGACTGGTTCCCTATACTTTCTAATCTCTGAACTCTCTGCTCCCTTCGTGTCTCTCTTCCTGGTCACCCATCTCCCTGATTCCTATAGGATCGCCACCTGGCGTTATTATTCAAGGTACTTCCTGTCCCGTCACACTTCCACGTCCCGTCCTGTCCCGTCCCGTCCCGTCTGTTTCTTCGGTTGCCATTTTGTTTTATGTTGCCCCAACGATCTGATTTTATTCATTTATGCGTTCATCTTTGTCTTGTGCCTTTCTCTCTTTTTCCACCTCGCGGCCTCATTGTTCTAGCGATGTTTAAGCAGCGTCATCCTTTCTTCTGACATTTCAACAGCCTCTGAATGTGTTCTATAAAAAGTCTAACAACTAGTTTTTTTTGTAATGTTTGTTAGTTTTCAGCTCATGTGTCTGAAAGAATGTCTCTACTGTCAAGGTCTTCCGTCTAACATCACTCAGCTAAATGTTTCTCTGTGTTTGCCAGTGTTCAATCTACAACTTCAAATTAAGTGTGAAGCACTTGCGTGGAACCTGTAAGTGTTCTTAGTAACCGTTTGGCTGGTGTTTGTGTTCCAGGACTGTGGCCATCCATGCACAGCCAACGATCCAGACAACTGCCTCATGCCCGTCTCCCCCCAGCACTTTATCGACCTCTTCAAGTTCTAATGCTCCGTGTTACACACTGCAAGAAAAACAACCCGTTTACCCTTTACTCCCAAGTGAAGTGTGTACGAGTTTATGATGTCTCTAACTCAAATACAAAGGGCTTCAACTGAAAGAGAAGACTTTTTTTATGTTTTTGCTCCTTTCACACAAATGTTTGTCTCTGTGACTGGAAAAAAAAAAATAGGCAACTAAAAAAAGACAAAAGAAAAATCTATGTAAAATGGTTTTTTTTTTAGAATGTAGCTGGTGGGGTACAATATAAAAGAAAATACTTTTTTTTTAATGTTTTTGTACCTTCGCACAAATGTTTGCCTGACAGAAAAAAGACAATTTTGACAGGGAAAAGAAAACAAAATTATGTTAAATTAACTTTACATTGGTGGCGTGGTAAAATGTGTCCGAGGCTTTGATGGGCACTTAGAAAGTGAACCCTAAAACCATGGGAGGAAAAAATGATTAACTGTTTTTTTTGAATGCTTAAACACCAACAGTGATTCTTGAAGCACTATCTCTGAAACCATTAACACTTGTAGCCAATGCATTCATGTGCTAAACTGAATGCACATTCTCTGCTTTACACTCAGTTTGTAATTTTATAACACACTTTTTGCAAAACTGTAAACACAACTCACTGCTTTACACTCAGTTTGCAATTTATGAACACACTTCTAGCAAAACTGTAAACGCTGGTCTCTACATTACATACTTTACACATTTGGATACCTGCGTGTTTACTACATGTATGACAAAACTTTATTGCAAACTGCTATACCCCGCACACAGAAAAAGCAAAAGCCACAAGTGTTTTTCATTTATACTATCAGTGCGTAGTTGCTACTTCATGTGCTTATTCAAATGAGGGTTTGTGTGTACTGTATTGATGCAAAAACAATTTTTTTAAAAGAGTTTGAAGAGTTTTGTAAGAATTGTTTGCTTTTGAAAGAAATGTATAATGTTTTGCTGGTTTGGTGTAAGGTTTTGTGGTTCATGTGTAGAGTTTTGCAAAAATAGCCTATAGTTTCAAAGATAGTGCCTAAGCAATCATAAAAAACTGTAATGATTGATTGGGGGGGTATTCTATGGGGGTGTTCTATGGGGGTATTCTATGGGGGTATTCTATTCGTTGTCTGTTTTGTTATTGTGATATTTTTCTGCAGTAACTGAATGCATGTCAAGTAGTTCTAAGTCTCTGTTTACATACATCGTCCTTTGTGAATTCTTGCCGTGCTGTGCGTACATTTGAATCATACACTATATGAAAATAATGCAAATTTATGTTTGCCGTACAACTTTTTACGATACACTTTTGTCAAAACTGTCAAGCAGACAGTATTAGAAAAAATTGACAACATTATTTATGGAAAAAAAATATTTTGTATCCTTTCCTTGAATTTTGTAATATTCTTTTACCATTCCACTTCTCTTGATGGTACTATCATGTGGGACTTTTATGGGACAGGAGCTAGCTATATAATTATTAAACATTTCTAAAAATGTTTTGTCTGGTCACTGTGGTTTGGGGAATTATCTGACCTTTTATTGTTTATTTTATGACGAGACTTGGCCGAACACACTTGCTCATTTAATACTTGGCCAACTTAGCTAAACTGCTAAATGTACCTACAGTATACTGTAGTCCTGGAAAAATCATCGTGGGTACTATCACAGGTAGTTTTTCCATTGTTTCATATTCATTCTTAATGCCATTGATTGAAGGTCACATACTAAGATGCAGAACAATCTTTTCTCTTTTTCTGTCTTAAAGGAACAGTACTGAACTTTTGTTGTGCACATGCAGATATTTCCTACAATTTGGAAGGGCAATCATATTCTAGTAAAGTAAGTTATGCGATTAGAAATGATAACAATGGGATGTTTAAAGTCAGCATGTGAAAACCTTCATTTAACAATCTCAGGCAATGCAGTTTGATGATATAAGATTGTATTTTCATTGGTCTCGAGAGTTCACAACTCCAATCTCATAAAAACCATATGCAAAAATCTTGCAAAATGTAGCAAAAGGTGTATTTTGTGGAATAATACTCTCAGTGGTGTCCATGTTTAAAATGCTCTGATGTTACACAACTAGGTTGGCTGGCCTTAAATGCCTTGTGATGAAGGACTTAGGTAAACTGTTTCTGTTTTGGCCACAATATCAGTGTAAACCATCTCAGTGTTGAAAGCAAGGTCCGGTAAACCAAACCCAGCATTTAGTTCAGAGAGCAGGGTGTTGAAATAAATAAAGCCAGACTGTCCCGGGTACGTCTTTATTCTGGTTGAGAAAATGCGACCCTGCCTTTTTTGTAAATACAGGACACAGGCATCCTTGGCGGGTGGACCTGTATCTGTGCACACTCTTGGCTGCGGTGGAGCAGACTTTAGTGTCAGACATTCAGTAGCATTGCAAAGAAAGAAAAGAAAAGGAGAAGAAAAGACCAGTGCCATGAATTTTAACTATTTGCTCAACCACCTAAAAGTGGAAGACGTTAAAAATCAGAAACAAATCATTGTAGAAATTAAATGATTCTTTAAAATCTCACATATACAATATTCAGATATGTAAATATAACATAAAATAACCACTTTTTTTCAAAACAAAAAGTCTTTTCAACCAGTTACTACCCAAGCACCTCTTTTGCTGGCAAAGCAAACTGCATCCAGGGTAACTTGTTAGTAACTGGAAACCAGGAAGCATCTCAAGGCTGCCAAAGCAGAGGTGCATTCTGGGATGGCCCATCTACACCTGCATGGAATTTTGATATGCATGGCAGGATTTTTGGTCAGAGAAGGTGGTTTGTCTAGTAAGACTTTACAGCAATGACACATGATGTCATACATCTGATATCAGGCATATCACAGCTTCACTGTTTTTATGACAAATAGTAGTCTTGGTATAAACAGAATTCGGTTCTGTAATCTTATTATCAGTACATACTTTTGATAAATATCATTCAGCATTAGATTTAAATGTATAACAACCTATGACACTAGGGTAGTTGGCTATTTGTTTTTAAACTACAAAAGTGAACATACAATCATTCATTACCCTCACATAATCCCAGAACATCAGGAAAACTTCACACAAAATTGCATATACCCCCCTAGCTATGCAAAACGTGATTCTGTCAGACACACGTGCATGCCCACCTCACTTTTTCTCTTCTACCTCATTCTCACATGCACAAACACACACACACACACACACACACCTAAATGTCCAGAACCCAGCTGTTTGATTGCACAGGGCATTTAAACCCATTAGCTATGTATAAGTTAAGGCTTCAGATTCACATTCTTTGCTCTTAGGGCCAAAATTGCATAGGAGGAATGGCATGGAAAACCATTTTAAATATAGTCTATAGAGTTGCTGGTAGCTTTGCAAATTCTAAATTAAAAACATTCTATCAAAATTTGTCAAACTTTTTCTATCGCTTGGTAATATAAAAATGTTTACCATCACAGTTTAAATGGTACAGTAGTGTAAGGCTTTCATGTATTTTTCATGTTGTAATTTTTTTCTATAATCTTCTATTTCTATGTTCCAAAACAGCTGTTTTGTCTCATACTGGCAACCTAGTCCTGTCAAAGACTACAGAAAAACCTGACATATATTATTGCCTAGCTCAAGGTTTTTACAAAATTAAAACAACTCAACTACACCATTTGCTATCTCTGGTGTCTGGTGGCGATAATATCAACAAATTATTATCAGTTCATTATCAACTGCTTGTCTTTAGGACACAGCAGTGTGAACATGGAGATACAATGCAAGGACAGGCTTTATGTGTCCTGTCCAGACTATTGACTACAGAATCAATGCCAGCAATGACAATGGTTTCTTCAGGGACTACAGAGACAAACAGGTATTTGGTTCAAATCTTCATCCTCTTGATTGAGGGAAAAGAGGTGAAGGGCTGGTGTCTCAGCTAAAAGGGGTGTGGCTATTATTTAAACCCCTCCCACGAGCTCTCTGACACAATCCCTCGACTCCTCCTACTGATGCCAGCCAGTTTGCCTTTGGCACGGGCCGTCCACCTAACAGCCGTGGAATCCTTAGAGTCTGACAGGTTAGCATAGCGTGACGAGTCCTCCTCCAGACCCAGGCCTGCCCAGGAGGGGAGTCCCAGTGGAAGCCCCTGGGACTGGGGAAAAGACACAGGTGAGTCCCTGGTCTGGCTCTTGGCCTCTGCGGCTTCATCGGTCAAAGTCTCAGTTATGTCCCCGAGCTGAGGCGGCTCCCAACCCTCCATCTTCTCCAGTTTCTTGGTGGGTGTGATTTGTCTCATCGTCATAGTAACACTCTCCCAGAAACAGTGGCTCTTCTCTGGCTTCTCCTTCTTTTCCTTCTCCTTCTCCTCGTCCTTGATTTTCTTGTGAGACCTTTTTCAAAGAATAGAGAAAGAAAGAGGGAAAGACAAAGACAAAGGTACGTACTTGAGACCTGGAAGCACACCAGAAAAATTGCAGTATACCAACTTATACCACGGCACTGAAAAATTACCGATCACCTAGGACAAATACGGCGTTCTGATTGGCCGAGACCAGATGTGTACCTTTTTGTTCACAGCTAAAACAACCAACAAATATCAACGCGCGCAACATACTGTACAATGCACTTCTAATTCATGTACAGTAAGTAGCCTGGTTTCACAATACACAGGAAATTCTTCTTCCACTAGTTAGCTTGGTCGCAGCAGGTGGTATTAGGCTATTTTTCTCCCAGCAACTATTTTTTCTCCCGTTACCATGATTATGTTTCATGAATAAATTTGTTTCTAAAACTACAAATCAATTGTGTAATAAATTACTTTGGAAAGTTAGCAGTGGTATAAGAGGAATAACGCCCTGTGAACAAGTCAGGTATGAGGAAATAACTGTACTTCAGGGGGTGTAAATGACGCATAGCACCCCCCTGTTGTGCAGTTATTTCCTAATTATACATGAACTATAAAGCGGGAACTACCTTGTCCACTCACATCTTAAATATAACAGGATTTTGGAAGATAAGGCTATGGGATTCCTGGACGTAAGAGTCTGGGAAGGAGTGCGTTCAGAGATCTGCCGGGGAGTGCAACATTCCCCACAGAGTGAGCCATTGTATAGGAATTCCCAGCTGAATTGTAGTCTGTCACAGTGGGATGATTTATTCGGGTTTTCCTCTCCATACATACAGCACTTCCTCGCGCCGTCGGAATGTTGGTGAGGACTGGAAAACTCTCAGCTCTATCTTCTATGTAAACTTATATAAGTGGTTGGATATAACTCCATTATTTCTACTCAGGTTTATAAATATTTCCTCTTCACCCTCTTGACCAGTAAAAGGCAGCACAGACTATCTCAAAATCCATGACGTGAATATAATATATTATATAAAACATAATTAAATATATATATATAATTATTATTATTATTATATTTAATTATATTATGATTATTATGGCAGCATGTTAGCATGTCTATCCACCTTCTCTATGTGTTTATCTTACAGACAGACCCATTCGGTGGACCTCTTTGCATTTATAAAAGTAATATTTGTAATATCCGTATTCAAACTTTGATAGGTTAGTATTATTGTATTACCATTTAAGTATGTTTTAGTGTTTGTATGTTAGTGTGTCAGTATTTGTAGTAGTTTTAGTATTATAATCTCAGCATGTTAGCATGTGAGTTTACCTTTTCTTTGTCTCTTATAGATACTCTTATAGACACTCTCTTATAGATCTAGGGATTAAGACTTCCTATATTCAACATCACCTCGTGGTAAAAAGATTGGCAGACTAATCTAGGAGAGGACGTACCCATGGTAACGTGCGCTCTGGTCAATCCCAAAACTGTCTAAAGTTATCAATCACATAGGGAGCTATAGGTTTTTTAGCACCACTGTCTTGTTTGTTGAAATACTGTACCTCAAAAGCCCGATTAAAAGGTCATTAATATATCTAATAATGATCTTTTAATCTCCTAATTTTAAAAGGAGAATTTGGGTTGTGTAGAAAAAACATGTTAGTTGGGTATATACTCATCCCCCACTTTTTATAATTTTTGCCCTGTTGACTGACAAAATTGTCTGTTGATGGACTAGCTTTGTTGTGTGAGCACCCAGATGGCCCATTGGCATAGTATCTATGACTGAATATCATGCGAGTACCCTCACCCTCTCCGGTCAGCCAGTTTGACCCCGGTCAACAGAAAGTGTTCGTCATCTTTAGAGGAGAACATCTTCTTCTCCCTCCTCTCCTTCTTGGACCTGATCTTCTTCACCTTGGCTTCCTGATTGAAACAGAGCAGAACAAACGGATGAAGATAACAGATTGACAACCATATATTTTTAAATGTTATTTGGGATTTTGAATGGGTTTCATTGGCATTTCCTGGTAAAACCATTTGATTAAAGATCTCCAGAAATAAAGTTACAGTGTGGATGCGTTAGGTGCATGCAATTCTCGGCGGGCAGGCAGAACTCGACATAACACCTGTCCCAACGCAAGCGTCAGGCACCCCACATCTTGACAATTCCTGTGAAGGACAAACGTATACAGGAACGACAATGTTCTTGCACAGCAGGGTAAGTCAATATATTGTTATATTTTAAGCTAACGTTTAGTTATGACTCCCTATAGCGTTCATTATCTATCTATATGTTTTAGCCCATTGCTAGCAAAACTAAATTATCATTATCATTATTATGGATTCAGCTGTGAGTGAGGTCTTCCACATTGTTTAATCTATATCTGACATCTCTCCTCTTGCATTTTTGGCTTCGGAAAAGTAAAAAATAGGACACTCCTCTCTAAACTTTGAGGATATCTGCTGTTGGACTTGCAGGTTCCATATGCACACCGTTTCCCTTGCTCCGAAAGCTTGACAGGTCTCCCTCGCCTAGTTACGTTTGCTAACATAGGATTGGACAGTGGCCGTTCTAGGGAGGGGCTTAGCGAGGGGTCAACTGACTCCACGTTATCAATAAAATCAGATACAAACATTTCACAATCAGCATCACTTTCAGCTGGGGCATAAGGAGGGGCTGGATTTACCAGCTGATCGACAGTCTAGGATTATGTTAATGGACAGAAATAAGTTCTGAAAAATAAGTGTGTTCTTGCATCCTTAACCATATTGTCATATAGTAACAAGTCTGGCTAGTCAACAGTCACTAAATAGTAGCACTATGTTGTACAGTTGGATGAAGCTATGAGGTATCTACTACGATGTCATGTTATCTGTATTTTTCCTTGCTTGTCCTCCTTATTTGTTTGTTTTTCCCTCCTCCCTGTTACCTGTCCTCATGACTGTAAGCGTCTTTGGGTCATTGAAAAGTGCTATATAAATAAAATGGAAAATGGATTATTACTATCCCTACATTTACAATCTACATTGCCCTACAGACAACACAACTCTCTTGTCAATGCTTTCCTGGTCTAGATTTCCTATACAATGTCAGGTCACAATGTCCACATTATCCCAACGCTTTTATCAGCAAATATCAAAAGTAAAGCCTTGCAGTTTTATTTTTGGGAGCAAGCATACTGTTGATTCTAGTCAACGTCTACTGCCATTAAGAAGTGATTGATGAAGTACAGAGAGACAGATAGGGAGTGTGTGTGAGAGAGAGAGAGAGAGAGAGAGAGAGAGAGAGAGAGAGAGAGAGAGAGAGAG